>CABHPH010119836.1:0-31318 GCA_902168325.1 Peromyscus nudipes
GAACTGGGCTCTAATGCCAATAAAAGGATGGACTTGGCAGTGAGAGGAAGGCAGGCAGGCAAAGAGCAGAGCTTCCATCTTCCATGTCCTTTATATAGGCTGCCAGCAGGAAGAGTGGCCCAGATTAGAGGTGGATCTTTTCACCTCTACCCCAAGAGATCTGTATTAAAAGTGGATCTTCCCACCTCAAAGATCAGGATTAGAAGTTAGGTCTTCCCACATCAAATGATTTAAATAGGAAAGAAATTACTCACCAGTGTGCCTCGCCATTTGGGTTTTAGTTAATTCCAGATGTAGTCAAGTTGGCAACCAAGAATAGCCATCACATCCACCAAGATGTTTTCAGAAAGCCTTTAAATAAAAAAAAAAAAAGGTAAGATGTCCAGGAATGAAGCACCCAAAATTAAGCATGTGTTACTCCATGTGTCCTGCATCTCAAACATTGGTGAAACACTGATGCTCTAAAGAAACAACACAGTAAGAAAACTGAGGAGGATGCAGAATGTTCTAAACCTCTTTTTCTGAGATTTATTATGTATATAGTGTTCCACCTGCAGACCAGAAGAGGGCACCAGATCTCATTACAAATGATTTGTGAGCCACAATGTGGTTCCACTCAAGTCCTCTGGAAGAGCACCTCTGAGCCATCTGTCCAGCCCTGAATGTTCTAAACTCTTGGCCAAGAAAAGGAACAGAAAACAAAACCCTCCAGTAACAGATTTCCAAGAGGTAAAGCTGTGCTCAGTGAGAGCGCCATCTTCAAAGTCTAAAGCCAGCTGCAATGACTGAGGTAATGTCATCTTGTCCTGACGTTTTGTGTGTCTGCATAGACACTCCTCACCCTTTCTCCAACAGCCACATCCACCTCGGCAAAGCATTTGGCACTGTCCATGACCCTAACTATGGTCCAGATGTATTAACCAAAATAGCTGGTGTCTGTGCAAAATTAAACATAAAATTAAAAGAACTAAAGGAACATGTAAATCAAAAAAAACTAATGTGAAGTGTCTGGAAAATACTTATGAGCTTTGTAAGAAAACAGATATTACTAGGCTACCCCAAATACCTCACTGGTGTAATCCCCCAACTTGAGCAGTGATATCATTGTGATTTGTCTTTTTAAAACACTGTACACCTCAGCTCAGTCTCCAAGATACTTTTTCAGATACACAGGCCCACTCTCATTCTGGCCATTACTTAAAAAGACCCGAAACTTTTCATAGATTAATCAGCATCATTGACAATGACTAGATCACAGGGATCATTTCATTTGGAGGCCCCAGCTCCATCTCTGTGGAACTCAGCCTTGTTCCCTGCCTTCCCTCCCAGGTAGAGGTATTGGGGAGCTACCCCATGATAAACCTTTCAGGGCTGTGTTCCTCTCACTGAGTCCAAAGAATTCTGGAAAGGCAGCAATTTTCCCAAACATGAAAACAGATACAATCGTTCTGACACTCCTAGGAAGTAAGTCTCTATACTGGATTCAGTTCTGGTTCTGTTTAAAGAGGAAAAGGCCAAAGAAGCCTCACTGGGATTAGGAAGGAAAATTGTGAGGAGGAATTCTTCCTCGGTCCTTCCATGCTGAACTGGGATGAATAGTGGGGGACCTGATATTCTGTTTCTGTCTAACTTAAGAGACAAGATTTCAGTTTTGCTTGGATGGTCAACTGTGTGAGTCCTTTAGAGTATGACCAGAATGTTTGGCCCAGGGAGTTGTTTGATTTCTTGATTTTGTTGCTGGTGTTTCTGTTTTATCTGACAGGGGACCTGGGCTGTACTCTTTCTGATTGACTGGTAGTTTGATGGGTTTTCTGCATTCGGGCATTCGGCCACTAGGGGCACTGTCTGCACACAGTTGTTTGCTCTGTTTTATCTTTTGGTCCTTGTAGGATTCAGCGGTTTTCTTATGGTTCCACCACAAGGTGGCACTCTTTGTTATTTTTTTGTTTGTTTTTTGTTTTGTTTGTTTTCAGCCCATTGTCCACTTCTTCACTCTCCACCTATGCCTGACACGCTTGCCTCCAGACTCCCTCAATCTGGGACTCAGGACCCGGATCAGGGTGTGGGCAGATCTGGCGCCCCTACACAAGCCACAACACAAGCTTGGGAACAGGATCGACTCATCCTTTATCTCCTGTGGGGTCATCGTCCCTCCAGGGACCGATCTCGGGTCATTAACGGTCTCTTCAAACTTGATAATGAGTGTGTCCCCTTGTGCCAGTGTGCTGTAACCTTGACAGGGAAGCTAGCACAGCCTCCACGATGCCCGCTGTGAAGCTGGCATAGTTCAGTGTGCTGTTCTCCTTGGGCACTGATGTAAGGTTGATAAGCGGCTCCCTATCAATGATGTAGAAAGTGCGAGCGTCATCATTGGCCTGCTCCAGCTTGTTTGCCTCCTTGCCTAAGAGCAGCTTCCACACTGCACCCTTGACGAACGAGCGGCGCACATTTTCTCTAACTGCTGTTTGTAATGTCTCCTCTGCGCTCCAGGATGGGGAAATTCCCTGTCATATCAACTCTTCTGGAGCCACACACCCCTCTGCCCCCGCCTTGTGTTCCCACTTGCTTCCTGTCCTTCCTATTCTCACTTGTCCTCACAACAGGGGAGCTGTGGAAGATCTCAGTGCCATCTTCTCTTCAATGCCAGTGCTAATGGGTTTGTCTACTTAGAGGAATCACAGAAATTTTCTCCTAACATGCAGACCACCAACTCTAAATGCTCACTACTACACTGTATGCTAAAGAATTTCTCCCAAGGCTTTGGGAGGAATGGAAGGAATGCTTGCATTTACTGTGAGACTGACTGGCCCTCCTATGATGTGACCTGGCCATCTCCTGGTCCCTGGACCCGGCCATTGTCAGGGCAGTTTGGCTCAATGTCACAGGACCCCGGGTACCAGGATCAATTCCCTTACATTGATCAATGACTGACACTTGTTTAAAATTCACCTTTAGCTTGACTTAAGGGTTGTGCTTCTAGAGAGTATTCTGATGTCTGGTTTCTAAAAAGCTCCCTGTCACCAGACTGCAGCCTCCTGTCCCACCCCCTTCCTAGGCTGAGACCTTCTGTTGGATTTCCTCCACCCTGCCTACGACCCATCATTCTCACTTCTTTCAGATTCATCTTCCTCTCCCCAACCTCTGGTCCCTCTATCCCAGCTCTCCCCACACTCTGTCCACCTCTGCACCCTCCCCCATCCCATCTTTACCCAGCTCCCCTTGGGGATCTCTAGCCCTGTTTCCTCCCCCTCTCCCTTTGTGATGTCACCATCCCTCCAGATGGAGAGATCCAGTTCCACAACCTCCTGCACATCCTTCACTGTCTTTACCTTCCCATGAGAGCCTCCACACTCTAGACCCAAGCAGTTCCCAGCCTGTTCTAATGCTGCAGGAGGTGCCCCTCCCTCCCTCCTGGTCCAGGAGCCACTTAGAGGAAGGGCATTGCCTGTTTCTGGATTTTGGTTGTTTCTTTGTTTTATTTGTTTGTTTGTTTGTTTGTTCAAGATAGAATTTCTCTGTATAGCCCTTGCTGTCCTGGAACTCACTCTGCAGACCAGGCTAGTCTTGACCTCACAGAGCTCTGCCTTCCTCTGCCTCCTGAGTGCTGGCATTGAAGGCATGCACCACCACCACCTGATTGCTTATTCTTGATCTGTGTTCCTTTTTCTACTCATGTCTGTTTAACTGGAAGTCCCATCCCCCACTCCATCCTAATAAGCCCCAAGCCCTAACTGCTCTCCTGGAGTCTATCCTCCCAGCCACAGCCCCACCCAGGATGCCAGAAGAGCAGAGGCAAGGAAAGCCTTTTGTCCTCAGTCATTGGTGCAAATGCTGAAAAGCTACTCACTTTTTTAATCCCAACAGTGAGAATATGACCTCTACCATGAGTTGAGCCAAGTTTGAAGCAAGCTTGATTTTTTATTGGGGTGCACTCAATAGATGGCCAGTGACTCCTCCTAAATTTGGTTAAAGAAAGCAGCTCCAAATCCATTTCTTGGGCCCCTTTTAAGGAGTAAAATGAGGAGTAGTTTTACAGAAGAGAGGGAATATGGGGCAGTATGGAAATACAGA
Organism: Peromyscus nudipes; assembly: GCA_902168325.1. NCBI lineage: Eukaryota > Metazoa > Chordata > Mammalia > Rodentia > Cricetidae > Peromyscus > Peromyscus nudipes. The sequence goes on from CABHPH010119836.1 coordinate 4,072, forward strand.
AAAAATTCTCAAAAAAGCCATCATGTGATCACCATGTGATTAGGGAAGGTTCAGAGAGGGTCAGGGGAGTAAGGGTATTCTCAAAAACAAGTCAGGTTTTTAGGTTGGGAAGGTCAGGTTCCAGGAAGCAGAGAAAAACTCAGTAAATAGAAACCCATTGTTAACAATATAGCATAATGGCACCTGCCACTGTGAGAGACCAGCCTTTGAAGGGGACTGAAGCTGAGGAAGAAGCCTAGCCCTCAACTGAGTCAGGAGAGCTACCCTGTGGGCACAGGCCTTACCACAGGGCATATCGGCCCCAAAGGCAGAGCTGAGTTCTCACTCAAGCCCTACACTGGTGAAGGAACAAACGCGTAGACATCCATATGGACAGCAGGTATGCTTTTCCCCTTCGTGCCCATGCCATGAGTCACAAGGAGAGAGGCCTAAATTGACCGCTGAAGGGAAGACTTTAAAACAAAGAGGAAATTGCGGCTCTTATCTGGCTCCCCAAAGAGGAGACTGCTATCCATTGCAAATAGCCAACAAGGAGGCAAGCCCAAGGAAACCAGAGGGCAGATCAGACTGTCAAGCTGTAGAGATGCCTGTGGGGCCCTTTCTGTCTTTCCCATTGCCTTTCCTTATCCATAGCTCCATCCCCAATCCACTGACTCCCAGTAAGAAGAGGACAAGGCCCTCTCCCAAAATGCAACACAGGATCTCACTGAATAGTGGATCTCAACATATCCAAGAGCATCCTCCCTGCCTTCTTCTGATGCCTTTTGGTACATCAACTGTACCAGACCACCCACCTGGGTGCCGCCAGACTGACTGAGGTCTTATCTTCCAGGTACCAAATTCTGCATCTCTGAGAGGTGGCTGCCCAGGCTGCCTCTCAAAGTCTGTCCTGCACACAGGTCAACCTAAGGCAAGGGGCAAAATGGGTCCCCTCTGTAGGAAACTAGCCCCTGATAAGAACTAGAAATTTGACTTCACAGAGACAAAGCCTCCTCACAGAGTTTATGTATCTATTAGTGTGTGTTGACACCTTCTCAGAATGGATAGAAGCATCTGCTGCTCAGAAGGGACACTGCTCTGACAGCGAACAAAAACTCTTTTACCTAAGATCATTTCTATGTTCAGACTGCCCCTGTCAATAGGATCAGAGAATGGACCTGGCTTCACTTTGTCCATAGCTTATTTGGTTAGTAAGGCCTTAAATGTAACCTGGAAATAGTGCGTATTGACCTGAGACCTCAGCACAGAGTCTAAGGCAGAACTGGACTATTAAATCAGCCTTCTCTAAATTACTTTTGAAAATTGATCCAAACTTTTACCCATGGTCCTTCTTAGAGTAAAATATACCACCTACAAGGCAGCATTCACCCCCTATGAGATTGCATATGGGAGGCCACCTGTGGGGGTCTCTGCAAACACCACAGCCATCAGAGTTGGTCCACAAAAGAACAAGAAGGAAGCCCAGTTTAACCTGACTCAGTGGCCAGGGTTGGGTCAAACTTTGAAAGTCTGGCCACAAGTAGTTTATTTTTAGGCATATTTAAGCACAGTACACTTGGGAAAAATGTGCCTGGTGATAGTTAATTCAATCTCTTGTGTACAGCAAAGCTTGAGACATGACTACATCTAAACTCTTTTCAAGCACAAGTGACATCTTCCATAAAGACAGTTCTACAGTTTAACTGAGGACACAAGCTCATGACAGGGTCTGGGGGAGGATAGTGCTGTGGATTGACTGAGATAAAAAGCTCAAGATAAGGATCTGGGGAAGCTGCTGTGGCCTGGCCATGCAGATAGCACAGAGGTCACCAGGCTATTAACCACATCTGTTCCCAGCCTTCTGGACATAAAATAGGTTATACACTTCCCTCTTTGAAGAGACAACCCTGTGAGATTAATATTCCAGATTTCCCTAGAGCTTTTTTGTGAACACAAGGATCTATATGCTTCCTGCATCTCCCCCACCTCCCCAGACAGGGTTTCTCTGTGCAGCTCTGGTTGTCCTGGAACTGGATCTGTAGACCAGGCTGGCCTCAAACTCAAAGAGATCTGCCTGCTTCTGCCTCCTGAGTGCTGAGATTAAAGACATGTGCCACCTGCTTGGCCCCTTTTATATTTTTATTTTTATTTAGTTTGTTTATTTGTTTTGAATTTTCCAGACAGGCTTGGCTGGAAACAGTACTAGCTTTGTAGACCAGGCTGGCCTCAAACTCACAGAGAGTCTGATCATTTATGTCAGACCAAGAGTAAGCACAAAACTAAAAAACAATACCTATGTAACTAGGTTTTAAATTTGAAGCTGAGGGGTTGACAGCCAATTTGTTATTAAGTAATAATATATTCTAAGTAATTATAAGGTGATTGTTTTTCCTGTTTTATCTGGAGATATGTTTAAATTTGCTCTTTTAAGTTTATTTACCATGAAAGTTAAGTACTGAATGGTGCCGCCCCAGGGGATGCCGTGTAGAGCCCTCAGGCCCAGTGCTACTGACCCTGAGGTCTCCGGAATGGCATGGGGTTACAGACTGAGGAAGCCAAGGATCTGCGATGGGGAAGAATGTGCCCCGAGATCACGGAGTCAAACAGAAAACCGGAGGACGAGGATGATGAGCCGGCACTGGAGGAACTAGAGAAGCCGGAAGTGCTGGCTTACATGGTTCTGGGAAGAGCACGTTCCTGCCCATGCTGTCTGGGAAGGCACCACTGGAAGGGCACATCCCCACCTGGGGCTTCAACTCTGTTCGGCTGCCCACCAAGAATTTTGAGGTGGACCTGTTAGAGATTGGCGGTAGCCAGAACCTGCGCTTCTACTGGAAGGAGTTTGTGAATGAGGTGGACGTGCTGGTGTTCATGGTGGACTCGTCTGATCGGCTACTGTTGCTGTGGGCTAGACAGGAACTACAGAAACTGCTGGACAGGGACCCTGATCTGCCTGTTGTCATAGTGGCCAACAAGCAGGACCTGAGCAGGGCCATGAGTATGGTGGAGCTGCAGCAGGAGCTGGGCCTGCTTTCCAGTGACAACCAGAGAGAGGTTTTCCTCTTGGCAGCCAGCATTGCCCCTGCAGGATATGGCTTCGAGGAACCCGGCACTGTGCACATCTGGAAACTGCTCTTGGAGCTTCTCTCCTAAGCTGGAGCCACCTCTTGCTGCCCAGCCATGGAAACCACAGTTCTGCTTCCTCCTGCATCTTCATTGCCAGCCCTGGCCTTGGGCAGGAACATCGTAGCGACACCTCCTTTGTCCCCTCAAGAGCAAGGCCAGAACGGTACAGAAGCCTTCCTGATGAGGCGCACATGGGGCAGGAGGTATAAGGCAGAGGAGAGTTGGTGACTGTCTCACCTAAGGCCGTAGTGTAGCTCCAGCTCCCCTTGCCTTCCTACACAGTGTGATGCTCAGTGGCTTAGTGCTCCCTCCCTGCAGCTCCCACTAGTTGACAAACCTGTGTGGGCTTCACAGGTCTCCTATTTCACTGTTCACTCCTGGTGACATCATACATTTTCCATATGGGAAGGTTCTGGGTGGAGCACAGTAAATCCTTGCTCCCAGGCCCTCATCCTCTAGCCCCTGCTTTGTCTGTGGCCTTGTGTTTTCTTCCTTTCTGGCCCCAGGGCCATCATTTTTTTTTTTTTTTTTTTTTTTTTTTTTTGGTTTTTCGAGACAGGGTTTCTCTGTGTAGTTTTGCGCCTTTCCTGGATCTCGCTCTGTAGCCCAGGCTGGCCTCGAACTCACAGAGATCCACCTGCCTCTGCCTCCCGAGTGCTGGGATTAAAGGCATGCGCCACCAACACCTGGCAGGGCCATCATTTTTTAAGGGGGGGTAATTTCCTAGCTTTTTTCTAAATTCCAGCCCTGGCAATGCCAAATGAGGATCACCCTGAACACTTTATTAAAGAATACTCTGACCACCTCCTACTGTTAAGGCCTGGCCTGCCAGCCTTTATTGACCACAAAGTACAGTTCACCACACAGGTGAAGGATGGTTTTCCCCAGGTCTGGAGACCACCTGCTGCTTTTGTACTAACTGTGCCAATGCCCATGTTTACATAAGTCTAGAGAAGGAAGCAACCCGAGTACTGGAACAAGACTGGAGTTGGGGGAGGGGACATTTTATTTATGTATTTATCAAAGGAATAAGCCAAAGTTCAAGGTTCTGTTTCTAGGTGCTGAAGTCAAAACCCTAGATTGTCATAGAAAATTTGAGAGCTGTCTGGAATTATGACGGACAGTGAGGAAACCTACGGGTATCAATGGAGACAGAACTGTAGCTTCCCCTCCCCCAACCTGACCTTGAGACCATAATTGGAGACAAGTACTTGAAGGGAACCTAGTACTTAGATTCTAGCATATGGCCCAGGACACAGAACAGGACTAGTAGAGCCATCAGAGTGCCTTGGGCACATCATCAAGCCTCCTGGGACCTTTATTTGCCAGCAAAGCAGAGAATGAGGTTCTGTGTTCTCTGCAATGAACATTCCATAACTGTGGTGATTACCAGTGCAGATGGTCTGTGTTGACGCTGGTGCAAGCAAAGGGGCCTTCAGTCTGCCAGGGCTGTTGAGAGAACACCAGCGGACTGCTTGCCTTCCAGGCTGTATCCCGCGCTGTTTTCTTTTTGAGACAGGGTGTTTATCTAGCCCATGCTGCCTTGAATTCATGGCAGTCATCTTTCCTCAGCCTTCCATTTGTTGGGATTGCAGGAAGCATTGGACCATCATGCCTGGCTTTTCGGTTTGCATTTTGAGAATAGGCTGTGTGCCGTTTGCCAGTTGCCCAACATAAAACCTGGGAACTGGAAAGCTTCCAAGTTGAAGTGAGCAAAGCCATCAGAAGAGGGGACCACTGTGCCCTTGGACTCCTGCCCATGAGAATGGAATTGCCACAAGACAAATCAGTCCTGCTAGAAGTGTTTCCTGCTTTTGTATTAAATATTTAAGGAATGACTTGGATTTTAGAGTATTTGAAATTTTGTTGACAACTTTTCATCTGGTCATTAGAAAGGTGAGAAGCTTGTATCATTGCTCTAAGGATTCCACCTTATTCTCCAGTGCTTAAAGCTTACTTGGAATCAGACTTGTTGAGAGGGATCTTTTTTCCTGATTTAAAGTCCTTTGTCTAATGAGTATCATCGTGTACAGTTGTCATATTCCCCAGGTGGAGGGGATGAATTTCAGAATAAAGAGTTTCACTGTGTCTACTTACCAGGAAAAAAAAAAGAAAGAAAGAAACTTAAGCACTCACTTGAGTACTGATTTAGGAGCAGGAGAGGAGAATGTCATCCACAGAATGAATGACCAATACCTTGGGAAATTTAATCAGTACCGGCTCAAGTGCTTATGTGCAGAATATTGACATATAGTGAGGCTATTTTACATCCCCTATGGCAGAATTTTACACTTATCAGGTTACTGATTGTTGACTGTTTAAAGTAGGAACAAAGAAATCAAGAAGGAAAAAAAAAAAGAATGTTCCTTATGGGGATGCAAAGGAAGAGAAAACGCAGTCTTTTGAGTCAAGTGTAACAATGTAATGTCCTTGAGGAAGTCTAGTAGGAGCAGGGAGCCCTGGCTGGAAAGCCTCCACTGTTTCCAGAGTCATATTTATGCCCCTAAGATCCTGTAACAGTCTAAATTTATTCTTTGTCTTTTATGAATTGTAAAAATAGGGAAGTTCAAGCCAGGCAGAGGTGGTACACGCCTTTAATCCCAGCACTCCGGAGGCATAGGAAGGCAAACCTCTGAGTTCGAGGCCAGCCTGGTCTAGACTGAGTTCCAGAACAGCCTGGGGTACACGGAGAAACACTGCATCTGGGGGGAGGCGGGGAATGGGGGAGTTCAAAGGTCTACCCAAAAGTTTTTTACTCCGAATTTACAAATTTGTTTGTTTGTTTGTTTGTTTGTTTTTGTACTAGAAGTTGGGCTTGTTTTAATTTTTCCCTAAGACAAGGTCAGTGATCGTGGGGCGAGGGTAGGCTAGTCCTAGGGCCCAGACAATGAGGGAGCTATTCTCCCCACCACTTGGAACTCATGAGCTGAGTCAGTTGTGACAAATAAGGAAAGCAGAAGTGTGACCTGGGTAAACCACCGGCTACTACTCTGAGTCAGAAAGACAGGAGTGGATTTTGGAGTGTGTACAGATAGTGGGCGTGGCCCTGATAGAGTATATATACTGTGCGGATTCTGGCTGCTATCTGCCCTGACACCAGTTGCGGGCGTGGACTGTACTCTGTCTCTATCTTTTATGATTCTGTTGCCGAGAGTCCCTGAGGGCGCAGCTGCAGGTGAGTGAGATGGGGGACCGCGGGGTATGGGAGCCCTGGACCACAGTGTCCTCGCCTTTCAGTTCACATTGCGCCCCAGTGTGACCGGACCGTGGTCCACTAGGAGGGAGGACTGGAGCCCCAGGGCTCGGAAGAGATTAAGAAAAGATGGGAACCAGGAACCGGCAAGGCTGGAGCACGGGAAGGACTGAATTCTCAGCCCTGGTGCTCGGGACTTTGCAAATCTCTGCGCAGGCTCCTCTGCAGGACTGGACTGACTCCCTGTTTCTCTCTGCAGATCCAGTCACACCTGTCCGTAGCCCGGTCTCAGGAAGCAATCATGGCAAAAGCTGCATACACAGGGCGCAATCTTTCCCTAGTTCTGAGCCTTTTCGTTCTACCGAGCTGTATGGAGTCAACACTGCCCGCCAGTGAGTTCTTGGGATTTAACTGGGGGAAAGGGGATTGGGGGGAGAGGCGGGCACTAGATTACTGAGTCAGGAAGATTGCAGTCACCTCACAAGAAGCTCCTGTCTTCTCTTCACAATCACCAGGACTTAAGTCCGGCTCACCGCGTCCCTCCCGATTCTCTTCATGCATTCACAAAGTTAGGGGAAAGTCACCACTGGAGGGCCAGGAAGGGGCTGCGTGAATGAGGAGGGCAGGGTAGCAGAGGGGGTAGCTAGTGATGCCCTCAGCACCACTGGGATCAGCTGAAGCCTAAACCAAGTCACCAGTGCGGACCCCTCCAGGAGGAGGTTTCAGACAGCTCCCCTGGACCTAAGGCATGCTGTGCTCTGCAGACTGCCTTCCCGGGGATTCCTAACAAGCCCTCCACCATGCGGGGACCTCTTTGTCCTTGAAGGTTCTTTCCCACATTCCCATTGTATTCTCCAGACAATCACAACAGAAGCGTCCAGGGACAAGGTGGTCACAACCACATGTGTTCCTGCTTCCTTTCTCTTTTCTCTCCTTTTTTTCCTTTCCTTCTTTCTTTCTTTTCTTATTTTGTTTTAAGGCAGGATTTCATGCTATAGCACACACTATAGAAGCTGCAATAATCTCTCTCTCTCTCTCTCTCTCTCTCTCTCTCTCTCTCTCTCTCTCTTCCAAGTTCTGGGATTACAGATTTGTCCCACCAAACTCAGTTCCAATTCCCATGTGACTCATCAACAGAGATCATCTGGCCTGTGAAGATTTCAATAATTATACAATAATTATCAAGTAGTGATATTAGTTAGTTTTCTGTCACTGTGATAAAAACACCAAGGCCAAGGTAACATACAGAAGGAAGGGTTTGAGGAGGCTTATAGTTTCAGAGGGAAGAGAGTCCATCACCTCACCGCAGAGAGGCAATTGACATGCTTGGAGGCTGGAGCAGCAAACTTAGAGCCCATGTATTTTTAGTTTGCTTTGGGTTTTTGGGTTTTTGAGACAAGGTCTTACTATATAGTTCTGCTGTCCTAGAACTCACTATTAAAACAGGCTGGACACAAACTCATAGAAATTCACATTCCTCTGCCTCTCAAGGGCTGGGATGAGAGCCCTGTGATACCATGCCCAGCTGAGAGCCCACATCTTACACCTCAGGCAAGGTCCAGAGATGAAGAAATGGGAATGGGTTTCAAATCCACACCCCCAGTGACATACTTCTTACAGCCAGGCCATACCTCCTAAACCTATTCAAACAGCTGCCACCAACTGGGGACCAAGTGTTCAGACATCCTACTCTGTAGAGGACAGGCTCATTCAAACCACCACACTAGACATTCCCAGGAGCATCTTGGGGTTCATCTCTGAGTGACAGGTCAGTAATGATGTGATACAGAAACAGGGACTGCACTTGATGCAGGGCTGGATGGTCTCTCTTGTTGGGACCTGATGGGTCCCCCTAGGGAGTAAATCTGGATCTGTCTTTGAGGTGGTTCAGTTTTAATTGTTTTACAGATTTATGCTTTGACTGCATTTATGTATCTTCACCACATATGTTCCTGTTGCCCTAAGAGGTCAAAAGAGGACATTTGGTCCCCTGGAACTGGAGTCACAGGCAGTGGTGAGCCACTATGTGTCATTGGTAAGAATCAAACCTGGATCCTCTGCAAGAGGAACAAGTGCCCTTAACCACTGCACCACCTCTCTAGCCCCAATGGTCCAGTTTAGACAATGGGCACAGGAGCCTGGGGTTTTCATGGGACAGCAGCTCTCAGCTTCTTGATCATCTGTTCTGTCTTTAATTATTAATATCCAGCCACATCTGGGCTGGCTAACCATCTATCTCTATTTAGGATTTTTGTGTTCTGTTAGCCATGACCCCCTTAAGCAGTTAGGCTTCCAGGTGGGTCCATACTTCATGAAGAGAAAATCCAGAACTTCTAAAGCTGGTAGTGAAGGGCCCGTGTAAACGCTCAGAGAATTACATGTGTCCCATCATTAGACCTTCCTCATCAGTAGACCACTGCCCTTGATGTTACTGCCTCCTGACCACTCCACCTGATGGGATTTTTTGTACCTCCTGCTGGGATTCCAAGTCAGAAATACAGTGTCCTCACACCACCCCAGCCTTGAGCCAACATCATCATCCCTGAGCTTCCAGCAATGCTGGTGTCTTCTCCCTGGTCATGCTCACTGTGCTTCTCAGCCTGGGTGTCCCAGTATCCCACAGGGCAGCATGGACTCTGCACACTCCCCCGGAAATGTTTGCTGTTAACATCCACTCTGGCACATGCACTTCTCTGCGAGTTTTGATCATCACTCTTCTACTACCAGATTTAACTAGCCTAGATTTTCTAGATTTTGTCCTGTAGTGTGGACTATCCTCTGACCAGTTCCAGGAAGCCATCCCTGGAGCACTGCAGTATGTCCAGGGGAATCTGGCACATGCTGTATTGGTTTCATTCTGTTTCTGTGATAAAAACACTCAACCAAAAGCAACTTAAGGCAGAACCATTGTCTTGCTCAGTGTTCTATTACTGTGAAGAGATACCATGACCACAGCAACTCTTATAAAAGAAAGCATTTAATTGAGGTTTGCTTACAGTTTCAGAGGTTCAGCCCATTATCCTCAAGGTGGGGATCATGGTGGTACACAGGCTGAGAGTTCTATATCCAGATGCAAGGGCAGCAAGAAGAGACAGACTCTAGACTTGTCATGGACTTTTAAAACCTCAAAGCACAACCTTCCAATAAGGCCACAACTACTCAAACATGGCCACATTCCTAATCTCTCTAGGTAGTGCCACTCTCTGATGACCAAGCATTCAGATATATGAGCCTATGGTGGCCATTCTCATTCAAACACCACAACCCTGGTCTTGTGTATTTTCACCCCTGGACATCTGCCAAAGCCTGTGCCATTCTCCCTGGGACACATGTAATTCTCTGAGCATTTACACGGGCCCTTCACTACCAGCTTTAGAAGTTCTGGATTTTCTCTTCATGAAGTATGGACCAGCCTCTGACCAGGTTCCTGCAAGACATTCCTGGAGCACATGGGCATTATCTCCAGAAAACCCTGGCTCTTTGCTGACTACTGAAAGTCCTGTGTGTCCAAAGCATGGGGAGACAGCTGAGTGGTAGAGGGTCTGCTTCTCAACCGTGAGGACTCGGGTTTGATCCCTAGACTCCTGTAATAGAGCCAGGCATGGTGCTGGGTGCTTTTATTGTCAGTACTAAGAGGGCAGAGGCAGGGGAACCCTGGGGTCAGTGGCAAGTCTGTCTAGCCTACTTGGTGAGTCCCAACCCTCTTAGAGACCTTGTCTAATCAATACTACCATGGCACACTTGTGGGAAATTATAAAAATATTTTCCTTACTAAAATCTGGAGGTCTGTGTGTAAATATTTCTGAGACATTTATCATTATTATTGTTGTTATTATTATTACTATTGTTGGTACATATTTGGAAGTTATTATATCAGGGATGCTTTTTATTTTGGTTTTTGGTTTTTGGTTTTTGGCTTTTTTCGAGACAGGGTTTCTCTGTGTAGCTTTGCGCCTTTCCTGGAACTCGCTTTGGAGACCAGGCTGGCCTCAAACACAGAGATCTGCCTGCCTCTGCCTCCCAAATGCTGGGATTAAAGGCGTGTGCCACCACTGCCCGGCAAGGGATGCTTTTTTAAAATCACCTTCATAATTCTCTGTACCTGCTTTAGCAAACAGTTTCCTTTCTTCAAAGTTCCAAGTGCATTTTTCCTACAGATAACTGATGCTTATTCTATCTGATCCAGCAAAGTGCCGAGTTTGTGACTTTGGTTCACATCCACAAAGTCTGTTCTGTGCTCCGGGCAGTTCATTTCATGTCCAGCAAATCTTCCAGTGAGGTGTACTGAGTGAGAAAAGATCCCAGCCATTCAAGGACAAATCCAAGCCTTAGGAGTGGCAGGAAGGGGAAAGTGGGGATGTGGAGACCACAGAGAGAGGAAGAGAACAGGTGGTAGAAGAGGGAGAGAGGAGAAGGGAAGAGGAAGCTGGTTGAAGGAGACAGGAAAGGAGGTCCCCAAACCTGCAGCAGTCCACCTCAGAGCAGAGGTTTTTTTTGGGGGGGATGGGAGGGAAAGAGGATTTTTTTTACATCTCTTTTGCACTTTTTAGTGTAATTACATTGCAAACTTGTTAAAAGTTCCTTTGAAGATTATTATTTATTTTAGGTTTCAGGCTCAGGCCCACACAGGAGAGTGCATGTGTGCATCCTCACTAGGACTTCCTGCCTGTTTGTGCAGTCTGCTGAACAGAACAGCTCTAGGACATTGTGTCTTCTGCTGCTGTTAGGGAAAGTCTGGGAGACCAGGGTCATAAGTGTGCTGGACACAACTGCCTGAGGAAGGGGAGAGAGATCGGGGCTTCACGCAGGTCACAGACAGAGATCTCTTCTTGAGAATGAGTTGGGGGTGTGGTTTAACATGGGAGAATCTGAGATCTGATGCCCAGTGTTGTTGTGTGAAGGACCCAGTGGGAACTCGGGTGAGCACTGTGTTCACAGGTGACAGCTCCCCTTCCCAGGCCAAGTTGCAGCATTACTCCAGGAGGCCTTTCCTGGACTCCCAGGCTCCATGTTGAATTTACCATGTGTTCTATGATGCTTCCTATTTCCTGTATGTTCAGTAGATATTCAGTCCCAGGAACAGACACTATCTGATATATTTTATTCATCAACACTTGATAAAAGTCACTAAAAGCACTTGTGAGATAAATCCCACTGGTGATACTGTGTGCATCTGAGGGGTCCTACCACCCTAAGACACTCAAAGATGGCCCGGAAATAAGGATCCCGAAGCTGGTGGACATCTTGAATAGAGGCTTCTTTTCCTGCCCTTTTGCCCTTCATAGGGATTCTGGGTGTCATCTAGGTGTCACAGAACCATGAGTCCTGCGGCTTTCTGCTCCCACTGTGGACCTCACCTGCATGTTTCTCTCACAGATACACACTCCCTTAGTTGCAACATCATTATCAAGGTTCATCCCACACCTGGACAGCCCTGGTGTGAAGGACAGTGCTCAGTGGATGGAGAATCTTTTCTTCAGTATGATAATGACAACAAAGCCACACCTTTGGGTGACCTGGGAAAGGCGGCTCATGCTACTCAAGTGTGGACAGATTTGATCCAAAGGCTGGAATACGTGGGGCAAGAGCTCAGGAAGTTTCTGGCTGACACCAAACAAGAGACGACTGACCCCTGTGGTAAGTGTGGGATGGAGTTCAGAGGCAGAGGCAGGTGCCAAGAGAGAGGAAGGGCAGAGCACGTGTGGGAATGAGATGGTGGTTGTATCTGTCGGAAAGAGCTGAGCATTGGCCCAACCTGGGAAGCATATGGTACCCAATGGGTAACAAAGAGCAAGTCATGCAGAAAAGATACTGGCTCATGTAGATGTAAATCATGTAGATGAATGGTCTTATTAAATAAGAAATACAGAGCCAAATGCAGAGTTAAAAGCCCCCGAGGTCATAGAGCAGTAGCTGAGACCAAACCACCTTCTTACTACCCGCTGCCACTGCCGTCCTTCTCCTGAGAAAGAGAGCTACTTTCTGTGTGTCTGTCTTTTTATTGACTTTCTGTTATGCCTTCTCATTGGTTGTAAACCCAACCACATGACCTCCTCGTCACTGCCTGTTTATACAGAGCTCCAGGTCTCTATGGTTGGTATTGAGATTAAAGGTGTGTGTCTCCATGCTGGTGGTGTCCTTGAACACACAGAGATCTGCCTGTCATGTGATCGGATTAAGGGCGTGTGCTACCACTGCCAGACTTCTGCTAAATGGCTTGCTATTAGCTCTGACCCCCAGGCACTTTTATGTATTAACATACAAATAAAATCACATTTCAGCACAAATAAAATATCACCATAGGCTCATAAGCCAGAGGAAAAAGTCTTGACCTTTGAGGAGGTGATAGATCTATCAAAAGAGAAGAATGATGGCTTTGTATGTGGTTTGCAGGTCACCCCACTTTACAGACCATCATGCTTTCTAAGTATGAACAAGGACAAATCATTGGTGCCTCCTGGCAATTTAATGTCAGTGGAAAGTACTCCTTCTTCCTGAACACAATGAATATGAGCTGGACACCGATTAGTCTTGAAACCAGAGGTATCATGAATGATGAGCAATTCATAAAAGATCTCAAGATAATCTCCACAGCAGACTGCAGCCACTGGCTCAGGGAACTCTTAAAGCACCAGAAGGAAAAGCCAAGTAGGTACTACCTAAATTAACAGAAGGCAACTCCATCAAATTTGATAGACTGGGCGGGTGATTTCTTGGTGGTCTTCCTGTCTGGGAAGTCAGCAATGACCACAAGGATTTTTTTCCCCACCTCACCTCCCATGTTTCTCATTTCCTATTAACCAATGGTCCAGGCACTACATGACCTTCTAAAGGGCCCCAAGTCTGTCTGCATCACTGTAAACTTCCAGCCTTTTCTCCCTCACTTATTGCTGTCCTTGCACCAGCTCCACATCACTTTGAAAAGCTTCACTATCTTTCTCTGGCACAATTAAACACCAGCAATTGAGCCAACATCCAGAAAGTTCTACCCACAGTAAATATGTCACATTGTTTGATGGTTTGATAGACATTTGCTTTCTGTGGTAATGAAATAAACTCTGCAAGGACATCGTACACACAACTCTGCTCCTCTCTCCTCAGGGCCTTGTAAAATAGTTACAACACATGAGTCCCTCATGCTGCCTGGGTAGAGAAGGTGTTGGATGAGGTGTGTTTTTGCTTTATCCATAATTTTCCTGATTTTTACTTAAGGACCAACATCAAGGACCCTAGATATCACCCAGCTCACACCTACGAGGAAGATTCCCAATAACGAAGAATCCATCATCATAGCAGTAGTCATCTCCATCATCATCCTCTTTATTATTATTTTTATTTGCATGTATGTGAAGAGGAAATGTTTTCCCCAAGGAGGTAAGGAGCAGGCTGGGGTGTCACTGTAGTTCTTGGTAGGGTTAGTCTGCTGAGGACTTGGAACAGGTGTCCCACTGGGAATCAGGGATATGAATTCCGGTCCTCATGCTAGCATAGCAAAGATCTTACCCATGAGCCATCTTCCCATCCCCTCAAACTGACCTTTAGATAGTCTGGTTCAATTCAATATACTATCTTCAGCTCAGACAAGGAGAACTTAAAGTAACAAGCTTCTGAACACCTCACTTGCATGCACTCCTCCTATTCATGGCCCTTAGAGGGACCCTTACAATGTACTCATTCCAAAAAACAATTACAAAGGTGTTTTCCCACAATCAACTAGGACTGCCCATTTACTCTTTCTGTCTCACTTCTCTCTGTGCCACATGCAATTGAGAGGCTGTTGACCCTAGAAATGGGTCTGTCGGAGAAGTGGCTGGGTGGCCTGTACTCGAAACCACCTTCATTCGTCAGGAGTCATAGTACATCAGGGTAGAAGCTAAGCGGTGACTTGCAGATTTGTCTGTTGGAGTAAAGGGCTAATTATTTTCAGAGTCTGGAGCCTTGGATCTCACTGCAAAACTTTTTCCTACAGAAATCATCAACTACCCATGAACTCCTCCATCAGTTGCCACAAGCCACAGAGGTAAGAGAAGCCCATGGAGTCAAATGGAGAGTTCCCCAACCATGCCACCAAAATGTCCCATAAGGATGAGCCCTAGACACAGGAGTAAAAGCATTTACTAAATCAGACATCTCTATGACCCCATCCAAGAGTCAGGAAACCTCTCACAGAGGGGGAGAAAACGTGTAAGAGAACACTGCTTTCCAGCCATGACATGGCTGTTGAACTCTCAGCAGCTCTGAGTCCTTGCACAATCCGTGCACAAGAGCAGGCCTGTCCACCTTCCCTTCATGGAGGGAGAGGGGCTCATGGGGCTCCAGAACTCCCTAGAATCTATCTGCAGTTAATGGTGCTGGAGGGGGAGAGACATTTTGTTCAGTGGTGTGGACACTAGGAAGGACCCCATGTTCTTGTAAATAGCTCCTCACCCTCACTTCATGAATAACCCCAAATGGAATCATTGGGTCAAATTATTTAAAAAAAAACAAACAAACAAACAAAAACCTCCTCAAATGAGAGTAATTGGGAAGAGGAAGTGAGCTGGAGGGAGTGGGAAGGGGACATGAGAGGAAACAGAAGGGTTGATATGACCAAAATGTCTTATTCACATTTATGAAAACATCATAGTGAAAGTAATTCTTATGTGTCGTTAATGTGCTATGGCATTATTTAAAGACTGATTAAGTTTTATTTTAATGTGTATTAATATTTTTCCTGTGTGTATGTCTGTATGTAACATGTGTATGTGGTGATTGCAGAGGCCAGAAAAAGGCATTGGACCCCCTGGAACTGGAGTTACAGATGGTTGGAAGTACTGGGAACTGAACCCAGGTCCTCTCCAAGAGCAGCCAGTGCTCTTAACTGCTGAGCCATCTCTTCAGCCCTCTAATAAATTTCTTAAAAAGAATGTAAATGCTTGACTATTATTAAACACAGGGAAGGTATTAAAACAAACTTCATAAAACAGTTAAATGTTTCATAATCAAAAAGCTGAACATGATATTTTAATGACTATGGATTGTAATGGCCAGTTATGACATCATTTGTAGCAATGTACTATGAAAGCTTGGTGAGAGGAACTCACAGGTCCTTCTAATAAAGATGCCAGGGAATATAGCAATATTGAATGAAACAGGTAAATATAAGGTATGTGCTGGGTAGTTTTGTGTCAACTTGACATAAGCTAAAGTTGTCTGAGAGGAGGAAACCTCAATTTTAAATATGCTTCCATAAAATAAGGCTGTAGGCAAGCTTGCTAGGTATGTTCTTAATTACTGATTTATGGGAGAGGGCCTAGCCCATGGTAGTGGTCCACTTCTATAAGAAAGCACATTGAACAAGTCATGAGCAACAAGCCAGTAAGCAGTAAGCAGTACCATGGCCTCTGCATCAGCTCCTGCCTCCAGATTCCTGCCTTGTTTGAGTCCTGTCCTGACTACCTTCAACTGATGAACAGTGATTTGGAAATGGAAGCCAAATAAAACCTTTCCTCCCCAAGTTCCTTTGGTCATGATGTCTCCTCACAGCAAAGTAACCCTAACTAAGACAAGTAGATAACAAGACACTGTGGTATTGTTGTGACAGACCTGGCCATGAGTTTTAGGGAGTACTGTAGAAGGACTTTGGAACTTTTGACTAGATAAGTGTTGAGAGCTAACTGGGCCATTCTTTAGGAACTTGGAAGATAAGAACGTTGAGCAGTGCAAACAATGGAGGCCTGGCCTGTGAACTTAGGGAAGCAGACTCTACTGGGCCATTTGAATGAAGAGTCAATGGTTCTGGGTATCTGGGACTGAAGAATCAGCGGTGATTAACAAGATACCAGAACTACTAAAGTGAAACCTTTGCTGGGGAACTCGATGCTGGTTAGCTAGAGTTGAAAAATTAGTGGTGATTACAAAGAGACCAGCATCTTTGAGGTGAAGTCTTCTGGAAAGTGTTTCCTGAGATTCAGCATATAAAGGCTGTGTCCCAGACATGGTCAAGGTTGTACTTTGTGCTGGCAACCAAACTTGAGAGTGCAACATCCACTCAGGTGGTGCTGGTTGTGTGTGAAGGTGTCATGGAGAGCAGATGAGGCTTGGCCAGTGTATGGCAGAGTTGGAGTCTATGCAAAGAGCCCAGGATAGGCTACTACTGAAAGTGCATTTAGAGCAAAAGATCCCAGCATTTTGGAGATGCTAGGACCATGGGATGACCACCAAGAACAGCAGCAGCAGTGGAGTGGAGCCAGCCAGAGCTTAGAAGACAAGCTGTGTGTGTGTCACAGAGGGGGAGCTGGAGAAGTGACTCAAGAGCTGATGGTGTGCAACCCACAGTTTAACCGTGGACCCCGTGTCCGGGTTCTCACTGGGGACTCCACCACTAGGCCTCTTCTCAGTCAAGAGTTTCTGGTGAAGCCAGACTCCTAAAGACCAGATTAAAAGCAAAGTCTAAGGAACTTCAGAATGTAAGAGCATGCAGGAAAAAAGAAGGGTTAGGAAATTCCTAGATGAGCACCCTGAGACACAAAGGCAGAAGTCCTCCAGCAAAGGAAGAGCAGAGATGTAAGCTGTCTTAGTGTTCTATCTCTGAGTAGAGACAACAGAATCATGCCTACTCTTTTTTTATTTTGTTTTGGTTTGGTTTTGGGTTTTTTGTTTTGTTTTGTTTTTTGCTTTGTTTTGTTTTGTTTTGTTTTGTTGAGACAGAGTTTCTTTGTGTAGCTTTGGAGACTGTCCTGGAATTTACTATGTAGACCACGCTGGCCTCAAACTCTCAGAGATCCACCTGCCTCTGCCTCCCCAGTGCTAGAACTGAAGGCGTGCACCACCGCCACCTGGCCCATGCCAACTCTTATAAAGGAGAGCATTTTCTTGGGGTTTCCTTACAGTTTCAGAGGTTTAGTCCATTGTCATCATAGCAGGGAGTATGGTAAAATGCAGCAGACATGGTGCTGGAGAAGTAGCTGAGAGTTCTGCATCAGGATCCACAGGCAGAGAAAGAGAGGGAGACACTGGGCCTGCCTTGGGCTCTTGAAATCTCAAAGCCCAGCCCCAGGGACACACTTCCTCCAACAAGGCCACACCTACCCCAACATGGATACACCTCCTAATCCTTCTAAGTAATGCCTCTCCCTGATGACTTAGCATTCAAGTAGATGAGGGTCATTCTTCAAACCACCACATAAGCCCACCTCTTCAGGGTCCCTGTGTTCTGCACCTCCACTCCAGACTGGGGCCTGATCAGTGGTTGTAAAGTTCGTCCTTCCCCACATTTCTACAGTGTCTTTCACAAAGCCAGCATCCACACACCCAGGAGGACAACAGCTGTGCAGACAAAGCCTGTCACCCTGTTCCACTCTGTCTGCTGATATCAAACCAAGACATGATCACACAAACTGATTGGGTCTTATGGAAAGTGGTGTTGTACCAGAGATTTTACCTGGGGAAATGCAAACATGTTCTCTCTCTCTCTCTCTCTCTCTCTCTCTCACACACACACACACACACACACACACACACACACACACACACACACACACTCACATTCACAGCAGAAAATGAACCTATGATAGACCAAATTACCAACAGCACAAAGTTCCAACTTGGGGAACCACTGGATTTCTTTGAGGTTACTAACAGGAGTGTGGTGAGGAGTTACTTACAAGAGCTGGGATGAATCTTTCTTTAAAAAAAAAAAAATATTGTTTCAAGTTATCTCACTGTTTTTGATGACCTGAGGTGGGGCTGGCAGGTAGAGACATAAATGAGAGAGAAAAGAAAAGAGAGGAGGAGAGAGGAGAAGGGAGAGGGCTGGGGCAGCAACCAGGCCACACAGCCAGCACTGGAGTAAGAAGTAAAGAACGGAATATAGAGAAGGTAAAAGGAATATAGAATAGAGAAAGGTAAAAGCCCAGAGACAAAAGGTAGATGGGATAATTTAAGTTTAGTAAAGCTGGCAAGAAACAAGCTAAGGTAAGGCAGAACATTCATAAGATAGAATAAGTTTCTGTGTATTTATTTGGGAGCTGGGTGGTGGGCCTCCAAGAGCAAAGAGTAAAAAATACTCACTACAGTAGACAACCTAAAAGCCACACTATAAAAAAATAAAATAAAATAAAAAATGCTATCTGACCACAACAGTAATAAATATGGAATCAATAGCAGGAAGATATGTAGGAAACCCTCAAACATTTCAGTGTCAAAGAGCATGCTTCCATATAACTATGTGTTAAATAAGATCTTAATAGAAAAACTAGGAAATACTTTAACATGAGAAAAAATGAACACCAGGATTTAAAATCAGTGAAAGCTTGACCCTCTAGCAAGTGGGTAGAACAACTTAGCAAGTGTCTTGGACCAGTTCTGGGAATCCAAGCTTCCAATAAATAGACAAGCAGGAAATTTCTGCAATGGTTGAACAACCTTTGGAGCCTGATATTCTGGCTAAAACTCACCTGATATGTCATGAGAACTCACCCCTTCCTATGTGTCAATGAGCAGAGGAGCAAAGTGACAGGAGCCTTCCAGGTTAGGGTGACAATAATGTAACCACAGAGACACATTGGTGGAAATTCACAGAGCATTTTCTAAATCTAGTTGTGTTTATGCAGTCGTTACAAATGTGGAAAAGGTAAAGTTAAAGAAAACATAGAGACTGTAGTCCAGAATTAGGTTCAAAATTTATTTGAGAGACTTGGAAGAAGTATGAACACTATGCTGTAGCAAAAGATGAAAAAAATCATATATCACCTCATTAAAATGAAATTTATGATAGAAGCAACTGTAATATACCACTTATATAATTATATATTATATTATATATAATAAATGTATACATTTATGTGTACTATATATATAATAATAATTACAACTGTAATATATTTTACCATTTTAGAGATTCTGGAGAAGTAGGAACACTATTCCATAGGGAAAGATGGAAAAATCATTTTCTCACCTCATCAAACTGAAGTTTCTGATAGAGAAGCAACTATAATATATTATAATACCTGATATAATTATGCATATTATGTTAATATATGTCATGTGTTTATTGATATATAAAATATAACTATATATGATTAAATTGAAATATATTACAACTGTAACACATACCATTTGAGAGACTCAGGAGACATAGGAACACAATGCTGGAGGTAATGATGCAAAAATAATTTTCTTACCTTGTGAAATGGAAATTTATGATAGAGAAGCAACTGTAATATATCACTTAATAAATTTACATATTATTATACTAATGTATTACTAATGTAATAAATACTTGTGTATCATGTATTTATTAGCACATATAATATATATTATTATGTATAAAAATATAGTACAATTGTAATATATCATACCATTTTAGAGACTCAGAAAAAGTATGAATATTATGCTATAGGGAAAGAAGGGAATATCATTTTCTCACCTCATCAAACTGAAATTTCTCTATGATAAATTTCAACTGTAAAATATTATGCCACTCATGTGAAGGTGAACATGAAAAAAACACATGTGCACATGTACCTAAAGACTATTAAGTAAGCAAAATTCTCCAGTGGTGGACAAATGTACTAGTGGTCCCCATGCAGAAACTGAGAACTCAGTTCTGGGAGCATGAGCCATGACTGAAGTGCGTTGATTGAAATGTTGGGCTACTGGAAAGGAGGAGGCCCATTCTCTTCCCACATTCCTCCTCCTTACAACAGGAATGTCTCAACCAGAGGCTTAGGAGCATTACTAGACTGTGCAACTCATAGAAACATGATGTGTTCTGAAAGTTTTCAAATGAGAGACCCTGGAAAGGGGTCACATGACAATCAATGATTGACAGACTTTCTTCTCATGACTCAAAAGAGGAAAACTGAAGTCATCTCTTCAGTTTCAGCACACTCCTGTCTGTCTGTCTGCCTGTCTGTCCATCGGCCTGAGATAATTAATTTTTTTGGGGGGTGGGGGCATAGAGCAGATAAGCACACAGGTTGGCCAGTCTCTAGAAAGAACATTCAGCTGTGACATGCTCTTTCTACATGCACAGAAAACACGTTTAAACTTTTCCCTATTTCATGTACTGAGTCAGGCCCTAAAAACCAGACCTCCCAGCTGTAGTTGGTTGTTTATTTTTATTTTTAAACTCTTTGGGGGCCCGTCCCCATGCTCTAAAATAAATACACAGAGACTTATTCTTACTTATGAATGTCCAGCCTTAGCTTGGCTTGTTTCTAGCCAGCTTTTCTAACTTAAATTATCCTGTTTCTCTTTAACTACATTTTGCCACTGGGATTTCTATGTGTCTTTATTCTGTATATTTTACTTTCCTTCTTACTCCATGGCTGGCTATGTGGCTGAGTGGCTGAGTGGTTGGCCCTGGGAATCCTCCTCTCTTCCCTTTGTTGCTCCTCAATCTTCTCTCCTCTTCTTCTTTTTATCTCTCCCCATGCCAGCCCTACCTATTCCTCTCTGCTGTCTAGCTATTGGCAGTTCAGCTCTTTATTAGAAAAAAATCAGCTATTTTGGGCAGGCAAAGTAACACAGCTTCACAGAGTTAAACAAATGCAACATAAAAGAATGCAACACATCTTTGCATCATTAAATAAATATTCCACAGCATAAAGGAATGTAACACATCTTAAACTAATATTCCATAACACCCAGTCATGGGAATAGCTACACTGATGTAATTTTTCAAATCAGCAAGGAGTTCACTGTCAAATCTCATAGATGAATGGGCATCAGAGGCTGTGCATTCATCTCTTTTGTCCTCTAGAGTTTGAAAACAAAAAGTGCTATGTGCTCCGCTCAGACAGGTACTAGCCAACTGGGGTCCTCAAGGCCCAGGCTGGCAGGAAGACACCCATGTGCCCACCCAGTGCCTTGTGGAGCCAGGCATGTGGGCCTCATTACAATAAGCAAGTATGTGGTGGAGAAATGGGAGAGAAAGAGAAGCAGAATAGTTCATGCACTGTGGAAAGAGGCAGAAAGGAAGAAAAAAGATGGTGTGGAGTAGCTGATGTTGGAGGCCTGCTTGCCACCTAGGGCCATGGTGAAGGAGTTGATGGGGGACAGGGGAGTGTGCTCGCCTCCTGGGGCCATGGTGATGTCCTGGCCATGCTGGTGCCAAGGGCCATGTCTGGGACCCTGGTCCTACAGTGGCCAGGGTCTGTGTTGATGTCCATGGTTGCCATCAAAGGTCATACCGATTCCAGTGGTCTGGGATGCCTCCTGGGGTCATGTTTGGGTCCATGATCCTACTGCAGCTGAGAGGTCTATGTTGGTCCATGACCCATTTTGCCACCAAAGGCCACATGAAGCCTAGGGTTTGGCCTGAAACCTGTGGCCTTGTTGGCATCTAGGGGCCATGCTGCTGCCAGATCCATCCTGATCTGAGTGGCCCTGGCTACCACCTGGATCTAGGATGTCTGGGCCCAAGCTGCTACCTAGGGCCATGTCTGGGGTCTGGGGTCCAGGTGCAGCTGTGGTCTTTGCTGATGTCTGTGGCCCATGTGACCTCAGGGGATGGTAGGAACCATGGGAGATAAAATCAGAGGGCCATGCTGAGCCAGCCCTGCCCTTCACTGGCCCTGGGAAAGCTGGCCTTGCCTCTATCTGGGCACTACAGCAAGAGAGCTGGCCCTGACCCTCATGGGAGAGCTGGCCCCTGCACTAGGGAAAGATGGCCCCACCCCTCACCATAGGCAAGGGTAAATCCACCCTAAGGACATAGACATAGGGGAGCTAATTCCCCCTCTCACCTGAGGTGGGTGCCCCAGTGGCCCAGACTGACTAGCTCAGCTACCACCCAGGCCCACAGCTGGGGCTTGGGTTGGCCCACCCTAACGTCTACCCCATCTAAGACCTGCTGGAGCTCACGAAGGGACTGGTCATGTGGAACAATACCTAAAGGATCTCTGAGACTTGGGGAAGCCACAGGATATCCCAGAGGAGTTCTAGGGAGGATTCAGTGATGATGATGTACCAGAAACCAGGGGCCTTGAACCAGACCAGTCACTCATTGCAATGACCTTTTGCTGGTAAAGCTGGTGGGTCAAAAGGGTCTATTATGTGACACACAGCTCCCAGTGCCACCAGGATGGGTGAAGAGATGTTGAAGAGGCAGGAAAGAAGGAGAAACAAAGAGATTTGTTGTTGTTGTTTTGTTTTGTTTTGTTTTCAGTTTGTTTTGTTCTTGTTTTTGTTTGTTTGCTTACTTCGTTTTGTTTTCTGGGGGATCACTGCAGGAGTGAGGGGATATGGGGAGACTGTAAGGTGAGTAGAATTGGGGTGCATGATGTGAAACTCCCAAAGAATCAATGAAAATGATAATTTTTTTAAAAAGTGCTATGTGCTGACCCAGGTAAGATTCTACTGGATGACCTGAGAAAATATGATTTTCTTAGTCAGGGCTCTATTGCTGTGAAGAGACACCATGACCACGCCAACTGTAGAGTCATTGTTCTATCATTGGAAAAAGATACCATGACCATGGCAACTCTTTTTTTTTTTTTAAGAGGAGAGGGAGGATTCAAGACAGGGTTCCTCTGTGTAACAGCTCTGGCTGTCTTGGAACTCGATTTTGTAGATCAGGTTGGTCTCAAACTCACAGGGATCTGTCTGCTTCTGCCTCCAGAGTGCTGGGATTAAAGGAGTGCAGCACCATCACCCAGCTCAACCAAGGCAACTCTTACAAAGGAAAACATTGCATTGGCGCTGTATTATAGTTTCAGAGGTTTAGTCCATTATCTTATTGTGGGAAGCATGGCAGCAGACAGGTAGACATGATACTGGAGAGGGAGCTGAGAGTTCTACATCTGGATCAGCAGGCAGCAGGAAGAGACTGAGACACTAGGTCTGGCTTGAGCATTTGAATCTCCAAGGCCCACCCCAGTGACATACTTCCTCCAACAAGGCCACACCCACTCCAACAAGACCAAACCTCCTAGTAATGCCACTCCCTGGTGACCAAGCATTCAAATCTCTGAGCCTATGTGGGCCATTCTTATTCAAACCCCCACAAATATATACTGAGGTTTAAAAAAACAAAACAAAACAACTATGAGTTCCAGGACAGGCTCAAAAGCTATACCAAGAAACCATGTCTCCAAACAACAACAACAACAACAACAACAACAACAAAAAACCCTATGGGATTCTAGAAAGATAGCTCAGTAAGTAAGGACACTGGCTCCTTTCCCAGAAGACCCAAGTTCAATACAAACACCCACATGGTGCTCACAACCATCTGTAACTCCAATTCCAAGGGATCTGACACCCTCTTCTGGACTCCAAGGGCACCAGGCATGTATATGGTGCACACATATATTCATGCAAACAAACACACATCCACATAAAATATTTTTTAATTAGATGAACTGTTATTCTAGGCAAAATCCCAAGGTCTAATGGTCCTGTTTTCAAATAAATAACGTTATTTATTTGAAACAGACATTAACAATAACTTTCTAGGAACAATCTAATGATGACAGGATGATTAAAGGGAAATGTGAAGTAATGAATGCGTACATGAAAGTAAGTAAGGCTTCCAGTCAACAATCTTAATTTATACTCTAACAATAAAGAGCAAACTAACCTCTGGAAACCAGAAGAATGAAAATGAGAATAAGAAAAGAATCTTTTTAAAAAAAATAGGAAATGCATATACACTAAAAAAAAAAT
Source organism: Peromyscus nudipes (assembly GCA_902168325.1). Taxonomy (NCBI): domain Eukaryota; kingdom Metazoa; phylum Chordata; class Mammalia; order Rodentia; family Cricetidae; genus Peromyscus; species Peromyscus nudipes. The sequence continues at coordinate 28,022 of CABHPH010119836.1, forward strand.
CAATGTAATAGAAAAACTCAATAAAGATACTGGTTTCTTTATCCCTTTTACTCCCTGCCCATCAGTGGGCTCAGAAGTCACTTGGCCACTAATGGGCAAGGAATGTTAATGATACCCTAATCAATGAATGTGATGCAGCAAATGAAGAGGACAAAGAGCAAAAACATTAGGATCCCGTCAACAAATGCAGAAACAGAAAAGGTGTCAAAACAACACACTTTCTAATAAAATCTGTCAGTAAACTAGATAGATAGATAGATAGACAGACAGACAGACAGACAGACAGACAGACAGACAGACAGACAGATAGATAGATAGATAGATAGATAGATAGATAGATAGATAGATAGATAGATAGTGTCTTAGTTAGGGTTTCTATTGCTGTGATGAGACATCATGATTAGGAAACTCATAAATTAATTGGGGCTAGCTTACAGCTTATCATCATGATGGAACATGGCAGTGTGCATGCAGACATAGTGCTGGAAAAGGAGCTGAGAGTTCTATATCTGGATCTGCAGGCAGCAGGAAGTGAACTGAGACACACTTCCTCCAACAATGCCACACCTACTCCAACAAGGCCACACCTCCTAATAGTGCCAATTCTTATGAGCTTATGGAGGCCAATTACATTCAAACTGATAGATAGATTAAATGTATGTATATACATATATGTGGTATTTATTAGAATGCCTTACAGGATGTGATCTAGCTAGTCCAACAATGGCTATCTACCAAAATAAAGCCCAAGAATCCAGTGGTTATTTATTTCATGAGACTGGATGTCTCCGATGATCTTCACTATATCCATAATCCCTGAGAACTGGGCTCTAAAGCCAATAAAAGGATGGACTTGGCCGTGAGAGGAAGGCAGGCAGGCAAAGAGCAGAGCTTCCATCTTCCATGTCCTTTATATAGGCTGCCTGCAGGAAGAGTGGCCCAGATTAGAGGTGGATCTTTTCACCTCTACCCCAAGAGATCTGTGTTAAAAGTGGATCTTCCCACCTCAAAGATCAGGATTAGAAGTTGGGTCTTCCCACATCAAATGATTTAAATAGGAAAGAAATCACACCAGTGTGCCTAGCCATTTGGGTTTTAGTTAATTCCAGATGTAGTCAAGTTGACAACCAAAATAGCCATCACATCCACCAAGATGTTTTCAGAAAGCCTTTAAATAAAAAAAGGTAAGATGTCCAGGAATGAAGCACCCAAGATTAAGCATCTGTTACTCCATGTGTCCTGCATCTCAAACATTGGTGAAACACTGATGCTCTGAAGAAACAACACAGTAAGAAAACTAAGGAGGAGGATGCAGAATATTCTAAAAGTTTTTGTTTTTGTTGTTGTTGTTTCTAAGATTTATTATGTATGTAGTGTTCCAACTGCAGGCCAGAAGAGGGCACCAGATCTCATTACAGATGGTTGTGAGCCACCATGTAGTTGCTGGGAATTGAACTCAGGTCCTCTGGAAGAGCAGCCAATGCTCTTAACCTCTGAGCCATCTTTCCAGCCCTGAATGTTCTAAACTTTTGGCCAAGAAAAAAAAAACAGAAAATAAAACCCTGCAGTAACAGATTGCCAAGAGGTAAAGCTGTCTTCACTGAGAACTTCATCTTCAAAGTCTAAAGCCAACTGCAATGACTAAGGTAATGTCATCTTGTCCTGACGTTTTGTGTGTCTGAGTACACACTCCTCACCCTTTCTCCAACAGCCACATCCACCTCGGCAAAGCATTTGGCACTGTCCATGACCCCAACTATGGTCCAGATATATTAACCAAAATAGCTGGTGTCTGTGCAAGATTAAACATAAAATTAAAAGAACTAAAAAAACATGTAAATCAAAAACAACTATTGTGGATTGTCTGGAAAATACTGATGAGTTTTTCAAGAAAACAGATATTACTAGGCTACCCTAAATACCTCACTGGTGTAATCCCCCACCTTGAGCAGTGATGTCACATAGATTTTGTCTTTTTAAACCACTGTACACCACAGCTCAGTCTCCAAGAGACTTTTTCAGATACACAAGCCCACTCTCATTCTGGCCATTACTTAAAAAGACTCAGAACTTTTCATATATTTAATCAGCCTCATTGACAATGACTAGCTCACGTGGATCATTTCATTTGGAGGCCCCAGCTCCATCTCTGTGGTACTCAGCCTTGTTCCCTGCCTTCCCTCCTAGGTAGAGGTATTGGGGGAGGGGGGTACCCCCGATAAACCTTTCAGGCCTCTGTTCCTCTCAGTGAGTCCAAAGAATTCTGGAAAGGCAGCAATTTTGCCAAACATGAAAACAGATAAAATCTTTCTGACACTCCTAGGAAGTAAGTCTCTATACTGAATTCAGCTCTGGTTCTGTTTAAAGAGGAAAAGGCCAAAGAAGCCTCACTGGGATTAGGAAAGAAAATTGTGAGGAGGAATTCTTCCTCAGTCCTCCCATGCTAAATTGGGGTACAATAGTGGGGGACCTAATATTCTGTTTCTGTCTAATTTGAGAAACAAGATTTCAGTTTTGCTTGGATGAGTGTATGGTCAATGGTATGAGTCCTTGAATGTATGACTGGAATGTTTGGCCCAGGGAATTGCTTGATTTCTTGATTTTGTTGCTAGTGTCTCTGTTTTGTCTGGCAGGGGACCTGGGCTGTACTCTTTCTGATTGGTAGTCTGATGGGTTTTCGGATTCGGCCACTAGGTGACATCGTTGGCACACAGTTGATCTTCTGTTTTGTCTTTTGATCCCTGGAGATTCAGTTGTTTTCTTAGGATTCCACGACAAGGTGGCCCCCCTGTGATTGCTGTTTGTAATGTCTCCTCTGCTCTCCAAGACAGGAAATTTCCAGTCTTATCAATTCACTTCTGGAGAGCCCGCCTAATACTGGAGAGTGGAAAGCGGAAGTCAGATAGACAGAAGTGTTTGCACATGGCAGAGAAAGAATCAGAGATGGAGAAGGAGAAGCGTTCAGAACTTTGGTAAGAAAGCTTGGGGATAAGGTAACTCTTTTCATTTGCCTGTTCGCTGGCAGAAGTTAGATAATTCCCATGAAGCCATTATGCGGCCAAATTTACTGGTATACGCCCCTATGTCCCATGGCTGCAGTGCCGAGAGAGAAAAATTAAAAATTAAAATGATGAACTGGGGCCGGGTGGTGGTGGCACACGCCTGTAATCCCAGCACTAGGGAGGCAGAGGCAGGTGGATCTGTGTGAGTTCAAGGCCAGCCTGGTCTACAGAGCTAGTCCAGGACAGGCTCCAAAGCTACAGAGAAACCCTGTCTCAAAAAAAAAAAAAAAAAGAA
>CABHPH010119836.1:31718-43944 GCA_902168325.1 Peromyscus nudipes
CGCTTGGTCAAGAGAGGAGTAAGGGCTGGGAGTGTACACAGCATGAGCACCCCCTGGAGGTCCTACAGCATTGACCTCCTCATCAAGAGAGAGAATGAGTCGGTGCCAGTGCAGCCTGAGGATCCCCACCCCCATTGCAAGGAATATAGCTCAGGCCACAACCGTGGGAAATTGCAGGGGACTCATCAATCTTGGCAGCACGTGTGGTGGGGGGAGACATGGTGGTGGCGGAGGTTGTGGTGGCGTGAGCACAGTCCCAACGCAGTACCACGGTGGCGGTGGCAGTGGCAGTGGCGGCTGGGAAAATGCATAGCGGGCAGTCACAGGTCCTCGGTACATGTTCCGACAACACTCAGCCCCAGATGCAGAGTGCGTGGAATTTCCTATCCGAGTCCACGGCACCAATGAAAGGATGATAAACGGCCGCTGTTTGCGGCGCTGGTTGCTGCACAGTCACGACAGAACCCAGTGTTAGTTTTTAGAGCTTTATTAGGAGGGAAAGGGGGAAGGGGAAAGAAGAGGGCCAGGCCTGGAGAGAGAGAAGGATGGTGGGGGAGGGAGCAGAGCAGAGCAGAGCAGGGAACAGAGAGAGAAGGTGGGGTCCATGTCCAACTTTTTAAGGCACAGACTGCATGACCACACCGTGCATACGTAGTGGCCAGCGCCCCTTGATGATGTAAGACACAAGACCCCAAGCGCCGCATGTGCAGGAGTGAGGGCAGCATCCTAACAATTTGTTTTTTGAAAATGAAATTACTTGGGCAGGTGAAATGTCTCAGAGGGTAAAGGAACCTGCCACCAAGACTAATAAGCAGAATTCAGTTCCCAGAAACCACATGGTATGAGAGAATCAACTCCAATGTATGAGTGCACGTACACACACACACACACACAAACACACAAACACACACACACACACACACACACTGAGGCACTGTTGCACCCACATACATATACATACACACAAAATAAATTAAAATGCAATAACATTTTAAGGGGAAAATAAATTGCCCTTTTGTTTGTTTTTTCTAAATGGGGTTTCTCTGTGTGGCCCTGGCTGTCCTGAAACTTGTACTATAGACCAGGCTGGCCTAGCACTCAGAGAGCCACCTGCCTCTGTCTCCCAAATGCTAGGATTAATAAAGGTGTGAACCACCACACCAGTAAATTGCCTTTTTTTTTGTTTTTGTTCTTTGAGACAGTGTTTCTCTGTGTAGCCCTGGCTATACTAGAACTTGCTTTGTAGACCAAGCTGGACTCAAACTCAACCTCCCAAGTGCAAATTGCCCATTTTTATGCAAGTAAAGTGAACAACTTTCTCACCACTATCAATGTTTTGTTTTTTTCCAGACACAATCTGGGGGTAAAAACTCAAAATTGTGATGAAGACTGCCAAGATTCTAATTATGTTCTTAAGAAATTTTCTATAAGGATGTCATGGAAAAAGATTTGGGTCTGTTGGGCGTGATGACAGCTAGCCCCATAGAAGAAAGCCAGCTGAAGTTGTTGATGGGGACTGGCTATGGACCTGTCATCTGACTACCCAGTGCGGGCATCCAGAAACCAACAGGTAAAGAATTCCCGACTGCCGGGGAGGGTGGGGGGGCTGACCACAGTACCCAGTGGTGGCTGCGATGGGGAAGGGGAGAACAGGCTGAGGGAGGGGATCTGAAGAGGCCGTGAGGTTATCAGGTTTCAGGTTTCAGAGCAGAGTTAAAGGCTGCCGGCGGGCAGGAGGCACTTGGCCACTGAGACTTTCCAGCAGTGACTGAGGGAGCTTGGCCTGTGGCGCTGCTGGAGCGGCAGACTTGGACAGGCTACCGGGTAGCAAGGGCCGTGAGGCTGGGGCGGGGCTGTGCTGTCAGAGCGTATGCAAATCAGGATTTTGCTGTAGAGACTCCCAGCAGCACCAGGGCGCAGGCAAAGCAGAGGTGTGTGTTTTGGCAGCTGAGGTGACAGGCCCAGGGGGGGTTGGGCACAGAGTGCTGGATTGTTAGTGTTCCTGCAGCGCATGGAGGTTTAAATAAGACGTGAAGAAGAGGAAAGACAAGAGAGTGTAGAAAGTTCAGAGAGGGTAAGAGGCACAGAGGGCTTGTAGCAGAGAGCAGACCAGCGGAGGCACCTTCAGGCGCCAGGACCAATTTTGGGTGTAAAGAGCGACAATAATATTGGGTATGAGTTGTCTAGGTGGAGGGAGCATTTTCTATCACTAGCAGAGGCCAGGGTTGAGAACCGAGGACATCCCCTGGTTTCGAATGGCCGTAAAGGGGGCCTCTGGGAGGGAGGGGTCGTCACCCAATCACCCTCACAGAGAGGAGGAGCACAAGTGTCCAAAGAGAGATCCAGGGACCTGTCGACAGGATTTTCAGCAGGCAAAAAGAAAAAACAAAAACAACAACACAGACCCCAGATTCCAGCAGTATCGTTACCAAAAGTGGAAGGAAAGCTTGCCAGCCACACTGAACTGAATGGGATGTGCTAATCAGGGGCGTTAGGGTGTAGGGAGTATGGGGAAACGTGCCAGTTATCCTCTGTTGGGTGGGGAGAGCAGGTGCCAGAAGGTCCTGAATGTGGGAGAACTTGGTTGGTGAGAGTGAGTCCTGCAAACCCATCTGAGTCATTATTCGAGTCACAACACCAGTGTAGGGGAGGTCGGCCCCCCAGAATCAGTACAGGACATACTCAGACCCCGAATTCTTAACAAAAGGAGGTTTATTCCGGGGGGGGCAAAGTGCGGGGGGTGGGGTGGGTGGTGGTGGTGGCGGGGAGCAGAGGCAGCAGCTGCAAGCTTGGCAGCAATCGATAAAAGCAAGAGCAAATGTTCAGCGGGAGTGCGTTTTTAAGGGGAAAGGGGGGCGATCTGTGCAAGGGTGAGTTGGTAAATCCTGACTGGACATGTTAGCCAAATAATGAATTTTGATTGGTGGGCCTCGGTGTTTTGTCTCTTGAATGAGTCAGTGGCCAAATAAGGGAATGGACCTTGGGGGCTAGCTTTATGAATGTAATCTAACGTTTTAGCAAGGGAGAGAAGGGCAAAAGGCAAAACCCCTCAGTGCCGTGTTTGCCATGCTCGGGCCTGCTAGAGCCCTTCAGTCACTGCCTAAGGACCTGTCATCTGACTATCCCGTGTGCACATCCAGGAACCAACAAGTAAAGAATTCCCTACTGTCTCCAGGCCTCAGCACAGATGATCACCACTGTTTGACGTGGTACAATCTAACTGCTGAGAGAAGCCCATTTGTCCATCTGTCTGACCCAGCCATATGCCTCATCTGAGTGCCAGATTTTTGAGGGTCAAAGCTTGGAGTCTGGCAATCGTAAGAATCTAAGCTCTGTACTCACCTCCATTGCACTAATTAAAGAAAAAAAAAGATAAATAACGAGGTCCCCCTGTTGGGGAATAACCTTTTTGTACACTGTGAAGATGTGTCACTCTCATTGGTTTAATAAAAAGCTGAATGGCCAATAGGTAGGCAGGATTTCCAGGCAGAGAGGATGCTGGGAAGAAGGAGGAGGATATGCAAGGAGACACGGAGCAAATGGGATGGGCAGTCGGAGATAAGGTAATAGAGCCACGAGGCAAAAAGTAGAATGACAGAAATGGGTTAATTTAAGTTATAAGAGCTAGTGGGACAAGCCTAAGCTAGAGGCTGAGTTTTCATAATTAATAAAAAGTCATTGTGTCATTATTTGTGAGCTGAAGGCCCAAAGGAAAATGTGTCTACATCCCCCTGTGGTAGTTTGAATGTAATTGGCCCCCATAATCTCATAGGGAGCAGCACTATTAGGAGGTGTGTCTTTGTTGGAGTGAGTATGACCTTGTTGAAGGAAGTGTGTCACTGTGGGGGTGGGCTTCGAGGTCTCCTATGCTCAGGATACCACCCAGTGACAGTTGACTTCCTGCTGCCTGCTTGATCTAGGACTTCAGCTACTTCTCTAGCACCACAACCGCCTACAGGTCGTCGTGATCCCTGCCATGATGATAATGGACTGAACCTCTGACTGTAAGCAAGCCACCCCAATGAAATGTTTCATTTATAAGAGTTACTGGGGTCATGATGTCTCTTCACAGCAATAGAAACCCTAAGACACCCCCAAACTCCAACATCACCTTCTGGGTCCGGACATGAGGTTTAGCTTTAAATAGAAGGCAAGAAGTCTGCATAACTAAGTGGCCATGTTCCATGTGAGGTCCTATCCGTCACTGACCATCTGCCTTGCCAGATGGTCTGAAAACTTGTCAGAACTGTGTGAACTCTCTTCCTAGGAAACAAGCTACTTCCCTGACAGGCACAAGGCCACACCCTTGCCCTTTACCCACTGTATCTCTTACCCACTGTCCTTGTTAGGATTACTATTGCTGTGATATAGCAACATGACCAAAAGCAACTTGGAGGAAGAGAGTGTTTATTTGGCTTACACTTCCACATCATCGTCCATCACTGAAGAAGTCAGGACAGGAACTCAAACTTGGAGGAAGGAGCTGATGCAGAGACCATGGAAGAGAGTACTGTAGCAGGAATCTTAACAGGTCTTATCAATAAAATCAAACCTGGGCCAGGTATTGGGGTGAATGCTGGAAGATCAGAGAAGCAGAACAAGCCATAGCTACCTCACCTTGCCGGTTCCTCAGCTGATCCTGTTTCCTCAGACTGGAAGCCTCTGAATCCTCATCCAGAATGAATCTCAGCTGAACTGTTGGTCGAAAACCTAAAAGCTTAACCAGCCAAAAGCTTCTAGTTTCTGGTCTTCACACCTTATATATATATATATACCTTTCTGCTTTCTGTCATCACTCCCTGGGATTAAAGGCTCACTTTCTGGGATTAAAGGCGTGAGTCACCATGCTTGGCTGTATCCTTGAACACACAGAGATCCAGGTAGATCTCTGCCTCTGGAATTCTAGGATTAAAGGCATGTGCTACCACTGCCTATCCTCTATGTTTAATATTGTGGCTGTTCTGTTCTCTGACCCCAGATAAGTTTATTAGCGTGCACAATATTTTGAGGAACACAATACCACCACAGAGTACTGCTTACTGTCTTATCTCCATGGCTTGCTAGATCAGCCTGCTTTCTTGTAGAACCTAGGACCACCAGCCCAGGAGTAGCACCACCCACAATGGGCTGAGTCCTCCCCCATATCATTAATTAAGAAAATACCCTATAGCTGGCTCTTATGGAGGCATTTTCTCAACTGAGGTTCCTCCTTTCACATGACTCTAGCTTGTGTCAAGTTGACATAAAACTAGTCAGGATACCTACCTTGTCCCTTATCCATTTTCTTCTTACCTACCTTATCCCTTACCCACCCTACCCCTAACCTACCCTAACCCTAGCTCACCTTGCCTTTTATACACCTTACCCTTCAACCAACCTGAGATGTAGCGGGAGTTCCCAAGCAAAGTTGGTTGGAGTCTGGAGTGCTAGCACCTGGGCTTTGATCTGCTACCTCTACCTAAAGTATGTAAATCTTATCTGGGTGCTTCCTAAAAGGTGCAAAACCTATGCAAAATTTGGTTGTAGAAGAGCTCAGAAAACTGAGATGTCCTGTGACTGGGAATTGCTTTGGCATTTGTCTCTTTGGGGAGCTTCAGATAAGAGGTTTTGGTATTCAGAAAGTGACTTGCTAACGTGTAAATTGTATAACAATAAAAAAGCCTTTTGCAAAGCTACAGTCAGTCATTCATCAGAAGCTGACTCCCCTGAGGCCTCAAAGGCCAAAAATCATCGTAGAGTGACCCTGTTTCTTACACAGACCACGTGAAGGGAACGCCCACCACAACAAGATTGCTGATGAAACCCAGTCACTTAGGGTCCATTGTTTCAATCGTCTGATGACCCAAGTGTCTCTCCTTAAAACATATTTTCTCCTGCCAATGTGGTTACAACCTTGATGGTCCTGCATCTCACTCTAACACAGAATATGCATTCAGGGACCAATAGGCAGTTGTGAGCCACCCAACATGGATGCTGGGAATTGAACTCAGGTCCTCTGCAAAAATAATATTCCTTCAACTGCTGAGCCATTGTTAGGGTCTGCAAGAAGTCCTGTAAAAGACCACCACTCACGATGCAATCGGCAACAATGTTTATTACCAACATGCTGGGGTCTAACCATCTGACAAAGTGGCAAAATGGTGACCCTGAGAGAAGCTCACAGGTTCCTTTTATACACATTTGAAGGAATTCTAAAAGCATTTTGTGATCATTGTATCTCGGATTGGCTTACGCAAGTAGCAATCATATTAGTATGTTTCTAATTGGTTAAGGCTAGCAGGGGTGGGCTAAGGCTATATAAAGCTTTTCCATTCTTGATTAAGTCTGGACAAGTCCCAGGCTTTGTCCTTATTTGGTTATTACCTGTGGGGAAGGGAATGGGTTTGGCCCAGGCCTAGCACATGTAGGAACTGAGGCCTAGTTCTCCTTCTTAGGAGCCTGTCATGGTATTTGCCTGGCCTTCTCATTCCCCCCTTGAATAGTGCATCATCTCAAATCCTGGAGATGCTTATTCTAAGTTTACAGGCTTGTATTGTTGATTTAAAACCATCAGTTAGACCATGGAGATATATTTTTGATAAACCTGACTAAGGCATTAATTATATATGGTCCACAGGCCAGAGCCAACAGTAAGAGGACTAAGAGCCCAGCTAAGGCTGACAGGAGGGTAGTTAACCATGGTGACCAGTTAAATAGGGATTCATACCATCCTTTATTTTATTGTCAATCTTGTTGTCTGGCTAGCAACCTCTTTCTAAGTAGGGTCATTAAGTTCTTAACAGCTCCAAAATGGTTAACATAAAAACAGCATTGCTCTCCTAAGGCCCCCTTGTTGAAGGAACAATAGGTCAGGCCCCTTCTATTTTGGAAAATTATTTCAGCTAGAGAAGAGAGCAATTCCTCTAAATGTGTAATAGATTTGTCTAGGGCAGCGACATCGGCATCTATTGCCATTCATAAAGCCCTGTAGTTCTGATCTTTGAGTACAGCCAGATTATGAATGATTTATTTAGAAATAACAATTTCTTAAGGCCATATAATACCTCTTTGGTTCTGCATAAAGAAAGCCAAATGTCTTATCATACTGCAGAACCATTTTAGTTTATGAGTCCATCAATTGACAACTCTGGGCCCATTTCTCTGGTATGTCAATGGGCATTATATTTAGCCATTTTGTCCCCTCTGCCAGGGAGTTTCCTTTTGACTCAGAATTTCAACCTATGATGGGGCAGGGAGCACAGGATGACATATTCTCTTCTGGAACTGCTTTGAGCTGACACTGGGGTGTTGTTGTCAGCCCAGGAAGGCTGAAAGGCTAGTCAAAGGCTGGACAATTGGGCATTTATCAGAAGCATGTGGTTATCTGATCCAGCTGTAAAGACAGGGAGCAATTACATTGGCTGGACTAGTCCACATCAGCTTTCAGCAAGTCCAGAGCTCTTAGTTGTTTGGAGTAGGTTGTAGTCAGCAACTGATGCTTAGATGTGTCTGCCAGCCAAGTGGAAACCTGTTGAGATTAGTTTAAACTACAAACAGAAGTTAAAATGTATGAACTTATTTGGAACTTTTAGGTCCATAGTCTTAGTAATTGGGAAGGGGAAGAGTCCCAAGACCAGGAGAGAGAAAAATACCATCCTCAGGAATTGACAGGTAGGTGGGGGAAACTTAGGCTATACTTACCTGGAGTATTTTTGACCTGTGTGAAGTGGATCCAAGATTTATGATTTTTTCAGTGCTCTGAAGCTTAAATGAACTCTTATTTTACACAATGACATAAATGTTTTAGATATATTAGTATTACCAATCTGTACTGAAATCCATATTGTAGAAAAAGTAGGTAACGGGTATCTGTAAAACAGCAGGAATAGACTCATACCTTTGAGTCCTAGCAAAAACTACAGATTTGGGGTTAAAGCATGTATAATTTCCTTCTTCCAGAGAGCTAGGTTTAGATTGGACAGAGATGGCTTTGGCCTGATGAGAAGCACCTCTAAGTTTATAGTTAGAGGACAACCAAAAGCAACCTAAAATCTTGAGCTTGTGACCTAAACAGTAAGTAGTAATTGCTCTATTAGCTTACCAGAACTCTATTAATGTTCAACTCTGAACTTTTGGAATCTTAATATAACAATATCATAGAAAGAGAAAGAAATCTGAAGCATTTTCCATATCTTAAATCATCTATTTATACCTGTGTAACTTGTATTTACATCTTGAATCATTTTCTGAGTCACTCAGAACTTACTTAAGCTTTCATATCTTAAACTTTCATAGCTTCAGACCTTTATATATCTCAGACCCTCAGAATTCACATAGACTCTCATATCTTAAGACCTTACATAAACTTTGTATCTTAAATTGCTTTCTCAGACCCATAAATCATTTACTCAAACCTTCATGACTTGTTTAAATTTTCGTATCTTAGGACATTTTCTTAGTCATAATCATTTCTCAGAGACATAAGCAACTATTATAAAGAACAGTCATTTCAAATCATATTTGAAACCAAGACTTGATTTTCACATACAAAATGAGCTAACAAGCTGGCTATAGCCTTATGGAAGAATCTGGTTGTCAGATGCTGCCAAGCTGGCAAAGTTATAGGTAGCCTAGCCATCAATACTGCCAGAGATCTGAGAATGATAATCATACCTGAGTAAACAGAAGTGCAGACCAAGCAGCTTCTGAATCTATTAAAAATGACAGCGACTAGTCCACTACCCAGTTAGCCATCCCAGGCTCCCATGGTCTCCATAGCATTGGAAGGCAGAGGTATCAGGACAGCATCAGTCTCTTAGGCTGTCAGGCCCATAAGGTGAGAGTTTTTCCTGTGGAAGAGGAACATGGGGAAGATGGATCTTACTTTGTCTAGGCAAAGGGGGGCAACCAATTCTCGAGTGTCCTGCTTGTCCACAGTCTGGACCAGGTCCTGGCAGCAGGTGTTGCTGTGGGGCATTTTGTCCAATGGCCAGGGTTATCAACAACGCAGGTGGAGTTGTTGTGTTCTTCTTTGGAGACCTTGAGGGTCATTGTTAGGTGCTGGGTGTCTTTGTCTGACATTAAGCTTTTCATTAAGCATTTAAAATGCCATATTCTGCAGATCTCTGAAGCATTTGAGGACTGTCTATCTATTAGTTACATCTGAATAGACAAACTTTGTTTCTAGTTACTTGTTTTAAGCTTTACTTTGAAAACATATACAAGAGACTAAGTAAGGCTTATCCCTGTAATTTATTATATTAGTACTTAGCATGACTATAATTGAAGAACTTGATCATTTATAAGATGATGGACTATTAACTTGTGTTCCTTAACAGTCTACAATAAGTTATCAGCTTTCCTAAGACTAGGACATTACATTACATTCCTGTCAGGTTTAGCCTTAAAAATAATGATTTTTGAATTGAAGCTCTTCAAGTATCAAAATAAAACTTTTTAATCATAGATAATGGGCTCAGTAAAGGAACCAAAATAGCCATTTTATGGGTGAAAATGGAACAAGTTTGTACCAAACTAAGGCTGTCTCCTGAGAAGGCAAGGAAAAGCGACAGGGGGAAGATCCCCAGGGCCAAATGGGAACAGAAGAATGGGGGCCTGTGAGTTGGGGTGTGGCCTGTGAGTTGGGGTGTGGCCTGTGAGTTGGGATGTGGCCTGTGAGTTGGGATGTGGCCTGTGGGTTGGGGTGTGGCCTGTGGGTTGGGGTGTGGCCTATGAGTTGGGGTGTGGCCTGTGAGTTGGAGTGTGGCCTGTGAGTTGGGGTGTAGACTGTGAGTTGGGGTGTGGACTGTGAGTGGGGTGTGGCTGTAGCATGAATCTTAAAAGTTCTTATTAATAAAATCAAACCTGAGCCAGGTATTGGGGTGAACTGGAAGATCAGAGAACCAGAACAAGCCACAGCTAACCTCACCTGGCCAACTTCTCAACTGGTCTTGTTTCCTCAGACTGGAAGCTTCTGTGTCCTCATCCCAAAGGCTCTCAGCTGAACTGCTGCTCGAAAGCCTGAAGCTTAACCAGCTAAAAGCTTCTAGTTTCTGGTCTTCACGTCTTATATACCTTTCTGCTATCTGCCATCACTCCCTGGGATTAAAGGCTCACTCCCTGGGATTAAAGGCGTGTGTCACCACGTCTGGCTGTTTCCAATGTGGCCTTGAACTCACAGAGATCCCAGATGGATTTCTGCCTCTGGAATGCTAGGATTAAAGGCGTGAGTGCCAACATTTTCTAGCCTAAGTATCTAGTGGCTTTTCTGTTCTCTGACCCCAGATAAGTTTATTAGGTACACAATATTTTGGGGAACACAATACCACCACATGTGGCCTGTGAGTTGGGGTGTGGCCTGAGTTGGGGTGTGGCCTGTGAGTTGGGGTGTGGCCTGTGAGTTGGGGTGTGGACTGTGAGTTGGGGTGTGGACTGTGAGTTGGGGTGTGGACTGTGAGCAGGGACTGAGGGAGACTGGAGGCCAGCACTGCCCTTGATAAGCCAAGGGGGCACCTGCCCAAATGCTCGACCCTGGGAAAAGAACCCTCTTGGGGGACCAAAAACTTCATTATAGAATATATATACATAATTTATCAAGCAAATGTTCCCACTTATCTAAATTCTCTAGAAGCTTGATGTTGAACATTTGACAAAGACATAGGTGCTTAGGTGTAAATCTCTAAGTTAGCACTTTTTCATCTGAATAGACCTTTATAACCTTAAATTATCATCACCATATAGAGTACATCCTACACCAAGTTGAATCACATGTACAGTATGTTGTAACAAATCTAACCTTACATTCCTATCATCATACAACAGTCCATACCAGTGCTGCTGTTCAAGGTCCGATGGCAACCATTCCTGATACCACATATAAAGTTAGAGCCATATTTTTCTGAAGTGGCTTCTTTAGAAGTGCTGCTTTTTGCAGGCCACAGTTCTGCATTTGTTTTGCTTTCATCTTATTGTGGTGGTATTGTGTTCCCCAAAATATTGTGTGACCCTAGTAAACTTATCTGGGGTGAGACAGAACAGCCACTAGATACAAAGGCTAGAAAATGGTGACACTCACACCTTTAATCCTAGCATTCCAGAGGTAGAAATCCCTCTGGCTCTCTGTGAGTTCAAGGCCACATTGGAAACAGCCAGGCATGGTGACACACGCCTTTAATCCCAAGAAGTGAGCCTTTAATCCCAGGGAGTGGTGGTAGAAAGCAGAAAAGTATATAAGGCGTGAGGACCAGAAGAAACTAGAAGCATTTGGCCTGGTTAAGCATTTGGCTGGTTAAGCTTTCAGGCTTTCAAGCAGCAGTTCAGCTGAGATCCATTCAGATGAGGACTCAGAAGCTTCCAGTCTGAGGAAACAGAATCAGCTGAGGAATTGGCAAGACCATTTAAGATTCCTGCTACATCTTATAAGCATTTTTCCCTATCCATAGACACATGTATATCCTCAGACATTACAGGAGCAGTCAGACTGCAGTTTTCATTTACAGACCATAGATGTGATGTTGACAATTTTTAAAAAACAGATTTGAACTTTTCTATGAAACCCTGACTAGCTAAAGGCTTAAGTCCTGCCATTTAATAGAAGGCCAGTCATATAGAATCCTGTAACCCAGAGGGCTGTAACATGATGATAAATTATTAACCTGTATTTTTAATTATACATTATATTTTAAATAAGTCTGACATGGGACCTCAGTTCTCCTCCGTCTTTTAAAGAGCATGACTCCATTCTAACAAACATTTTGCAGTGAAGAATCACCAGCTATTTTTAAAAATGAAGAAAACAGCCGGGCGGTGGTGGCACATGCCTGTAATCCCAGCACTCGGGAGGTAGAGGCAGGTGGATGTCTGTGAGTTTGAGGCCAGCCTGGTCTACAGAGCTAGTCCAGGACAGGCTCCAAAGCTACAGAGAAAAAACCCTGTCTTGAAAAAACAAAAAACAAAAAAAATGAAGAAAACAAATCAGAATTAACCTAATATGGTCAAATTTCCAACATATTTTATGGTTTCTTTTCAAATTCAGTATTCACAGGTATGAGAAACCAAAGCAAATATAGTTCACATCTGCTCTAGCCTTCTACAACTTTCTGTATATCCTCAGGTCAAGCTTTTCCTATTTCTGCTCCTCTGATTCAGCCTGACAGTTTTACTTCAGACAAATTCCTCTCTTCTCTTCTCTTCTCTTCTCTTCTCTTCTCTTCTCTTCTCTTCTCTTCTCTTCTCTTCTCTTCTCTTC
>CABHPH010119846.1:0-21186 GCA_902168325.1 Peromyscus nudipes
TTGTTGTTGTTTAGTCCGATAATACTTTTTATAAGTTTGTATGTTTACGGATTTCCTATGTATGTTATATTTCTTAATAAGTACTACTTAGCTATTATGCACTTAAACTTTATATAGCTGACACTGGTTTGGCTATGATTTCTTTCTTGGTGTGCTCCTGCCAAGCTTTGCTATCAGCACTAGTTTGACTAATACAACATGGATTCTTGTTGCATTTATATCTTTAGATAAGTGTGGTTAGTACTGATACTGTTTCTTCTTTCAGAGTTTGACAGAAATCACCAGTGAAGCCATTTGGATGTAAAGTTTTTTTTTTTTTTTGTTGTTGATGGCTTTATTCATGGATGAAGCTTAAGTGAAAATTTAATATATATTCTTCTTTATGAGAATTATACATTTAAATAAGTGTGCATGTAGTTTAATGGTGTCAATTAGATAACCATCAAAGTGTGTGTGTGTGTGTGTGTGTGTGTGTGTGTGTGTGTGTGTGTGATGTGCACATATGTATATCTATGTAAAGGATTGTACTTACCTATGAATGAGCATGTGGAGGACAGACTTCATCTTTGGGTATCTTCCACTCTCCTCTCTCCATCTTTTATTTTATTTTATTTATTTGAGACAGGGTCTCTCACTGAAGCTGGAGCTCTTCATTTCACTTAGGCTAACATTCAGCAAACCTCATGGATCCTTCTAGGTCTGTTTTCCAGCCTGGACACTACTATGTCTGACTATATGTGGGAGTTGGGGCTCTGAATTCGGGTCCTTGTGCTTGTTCAGTATGCACTTAGCCAACTAAGCCATTCCCTGGCCACCAAATTATTAATCTCTTATAATCTTTCAGTGTTTATGGAGTCTGAACTGTTGCTCTCTCTTCTAGTTCTCTGCTAATAATGTGTTCTTTCCGCATCTCTGTGGCTCTATCCCTTTCCCTCCTCACCCCATCTTATGCAAATGCATTGTTTATTCTCACGTGAATTTACACAACCCGTGCATTGATTTGTCTGAGATCAATGGACCATTTTTGGCAGTGCTAACAGACACTAAAGTTTTTAACTTCTTGCTAATATATTTTGTTTTATGACAATTACATGCATGGACATAAGGCACTACTCTTATTGCTCTCCTTTCCCCTCTTCATTATCTAAACCCATTTGTCAGCCCCCTTTCTTCCCGACGTATTTCTTTCCATCAGTCATGACTTTGGAGTTTAACCAGTGCTGTCTGTTTTTTGTCTTATCTTGCTTAGTGTGATCCTTTGACGCATGGTGGGCCACCCCTAGGTGCATAGCTAGAAACAATGACTCTCCTTCCTCCATAATCTGTCAATTTTCTATAGTACAGCAGTAATGGGAAAGACCCTATGAGGTTTTCCCATCTAAGGCTGACTGTTGAGAGACTCAATCTCATGCAGTCTAGTTACCAACAAATACAGCTACCATGAGTACAAAATTAGGTTGACATTGCAATGCCAAGAAAATGGCATTTTGAAGCCCTTTTCTCTATTTTCCATATATTATATTCTTTCTGCCCCCTCTTTCTCAATGTTTAGTAGCCTTAGATCAGGTTTTAAGAATGTTTTACTTACTGCTGAGCCCTCTATTGTCACTTATTCTTAGCATCTTACATTTATTTCTTTATCCCTTAATTCATTAATTGCCCTCACTTGGATTCATGTGTTGCTTTTTTTTTCCAATTTACACATTTGATACTTAACTTCCATAGATCCTTTGCAGAAAAGGTAGAGCAGCATAACCCTTAGTCAATGTGTTTATGCATTTCCCGGTGAGCTCCCTCCCTCTCCTCCTGCTTCTGGTTGTGTTCCAACACATTGCAGCGGTGGTTTACGTTTGAACTAAGCATATAAGTGCTATCAGCATACAACTTAGTTGTACAACCTTGAAGCTTTATAATTTTTGTCACCAAAAAGTTTGGTCACCAAAACCTTTAAATCTGTAAACTACTTCCTGAATTTACCCAGGTTATTCTTTAAAACTTTTTACAATTTTGTAAATGAAGAAAATCTACCAGTTTAATTTTTCAGCATCCTGTACTTCTTTCATAAAATTATACTACTTCACAAATCACTTTAAAATATAATTTATTCCTTTTTCAAGATTCCAAAATAGTGAATTTATATAATAAGGACTCTTTACCCATAAGTTTTATGAAAAATATTCTGAAAGCATTTTGGTTTAGTTGGCAATAAGCACATTTACAGGTAAATATTTTGACAGTGACTTGTCATTTTTATAAATGTGTGTATGCTATGCTCATGCCCACATATTTACAGGAGAGATGTACACATGTTGGTTATGCATGGCTCTGTGGGTAGTGGATAGCTATTCTGTCTCTGACCTTAAAGCACCTCCTTAAGAGATGCAGCAGGTAACTGCTCTATCTGCCTATAACATTGAAGCACATGCCCTTGGGGCATGGCCTCTCGGCTACCCTTAAGAGATGAGAGACTTGTAGATACACTCTCTTTTCATTCGCTCATGAGACTTGGATGCAGGACTGACTCAGAAAGTCTGAAGAACACTCTAGAATCTGCGTTAATTCTGTTCTGTACAGTGAGTTTTTCTCCCTTAATAAATTTCTTTGCCCTTTGAGCAGACTCCATGGGTTTTTTGCATTATCTGTGGAAACTTAGAGACAAACAGACAAAGGTGGGTTTTGTTCCTCAGAAAGGCTATCTATCTCCTTTGAAACGCGGTCTTTCATTGATCTGGAACTCAACAAACAATAAGCTAGAGTAGATAGCCATTGAACTCCAGGGATTCTCCTGTGTCTACTTCCGTGACGCTGGGATTGCAAGCACATGTCTGGGATTATCATCATAGCGGGCATTTTTACATGGATTCTGGGATCAGTTAAACTCAGGTTCTCATACTCAAAAGGCTAACATTTCACAGACCAAGCTGCTTTCCAGTTTGGATCATCATTTTTGATTGAGGGTGTTCCTGTGAGGACTCTTTGATTTTCAGTTCCTTTTTCTGTTACTATGTTAAAATACCCTAGCAAAATCAATGTAAGGGAAATAGTAAGAGTTTCTTCTGCATCACAGTTCATGGTAAGGTCTATCACTGTCAGCAAGTCAAGGAAGGAGGAGCTTGAAGTGACTCGACACAAGGCAACCCTTGTCAGGGTGCATAGACTAATGAATGTCTTCTTTGGCTAAACTTGCTTCTTTCATGTATACAGCCCAGAAGCTTCTGTTTGGGGAATGGTCTTGATTATAATAACATGAATCCTCTCACAGTAAATAATTTAATTAGAGATGACACCTCACAGACATTTTCAGAGACTAGGCTTTATTTAGATAATTCTCCAAGTGTGTTCCTTGAGGATTGTCTCATGGGTATTCTAGATTCTGTCAACATGACAATTAACACTAATAATTACACTTTTATGTACCTGAATATATAGGCATTCTGTTTCATTTATGTAAAACTTCTCAGGATGCACTTGCCAATAAAACCCCCATAAACACAGTTACTGATTGCAAATGGACTAGCACCCAAAAGTTTAGTAAGTATTAGTTTATAAATAATGTAACAAGAGGTCTATGAGAAAGTACTTATTGTGTCTTCTGAGTTTTGTCAGTCATTTTGGTATCTGACTTTCTACTAGGAATCCATCTCTAGCTTCTGAGAATGGTTCAGTGCCTTTGACAGATGATTAAGGATGAATTAATATAAAATTTTTGTCATTGTTAGTTATAAAAAATCCACATTCCATTTAAAAATATTTCCAAATCATTCTGAAAGCGAAACAATAACAGCAACAAAAACGTCATTGTATCAAGCTTGCATACTTGATAATCTCTTTCCCTCTTTTTCTTCCTCTTCCTTTCCTTCCTTCCCCTCTTTCCTCTTTTTACCCCCACCCAAAAGGAATGACATACATCCACTATACTTACCAAATTTGACAAAAACTGCAATTTGAAGTCTTCCTGAAGATTTTTCAATGACCTGTGATTATAAAAATTACCTTTGCAATGTTATATATTGGATCTAACACATCTTATTAATTGTTCAAGTTTGATAACTTGAAAGTAGTTTCATAATGATATCATGTGATAGTGTAGTTCCAAATCTTATAATAAGAGACTGTTTATATTGGTTTTGACAAGCATTTGGAAAAGTGTCTATGAAGAGTTTGTTAATAATCCTTTCTTAGCAAGTCTTAAACAGTATTGCCGACGTGTCTTGTGTGTTCTCCTCATTCTCTCTCCACATTTGTGGAAATTTTCTTTCCTTCCCACATTGATGTGTTCTCTATATGACAACATTGTATTCATATTTCATATTCAAAGTTGTTGTCTCAACTTTTCCAGGGGAGTTACAACATTATGTCTATTCTCCCAACATAGGTAGCAGTGACACTCCAAACTCCACCTGCTTTGACCAAGAGTCAATTTGGCATGCCAAAAAAGTTAGGATGAGGAATTACTTATAGGAGTATAGGTGATAAAAACATAGTTGCATTGTCACAGGTCCAAACTAATCATTGATAAGAATATGATGAAAACTGTCTCATGGAGTCTACCTTTTAATCTACCTCCCACTTTCTGTGCTCTGTAGTATCTCTGGAGATCACTTGCTGTTGGTCAAGAGAGTAACAGTTGTATTCCAAGGACAGGGTCTCCTCACTCCCTAATACATGTCATAGCTCCATTGCTATAGACCCAGAAACCACTTTGCTGTTTTGCCTGCCTTACAGTTACTACAGGGCAAAGTCCAAAATGGCATCCTGTCATGACCAGTGGAAAACTTTTTATGAGTATTGAAGGATCATCCTCATTATCAAATTTCTGTCAATATTCTTCCAAGATCCAGCTATACCACTCTTGAGCATATACCCAAGGAATGCTCAATCATACCACAAGGACACTTGCTCAGCTATGTTCATATCAGCATTGTTTGTAATAGCCAGAATCTGGAAACAACCTAGATGTCCTTCAACTGAAGAATGGATAAATAAAATGTGGTGCATATACACAATGGAATACTACTCAGCAGAGAAAAACAATGACATCATGAGGTTTGCAGGCAAATGGATGGATCTGGAAAAAATCATCCTGAGTGAGGTAACCCAGGCTCAGAAAGACAAACATATGTACTCACTCATAGGAGGATACTAGATGTGGAACAAGGATAACTGGACTGCTATTCTCATCACCAGGGAGGCTACCTGGAAAACAGGACCCCAAGAAAGACACAGGGATTGCCTAATGATGGAGAAATGGATGAGATCTTCATGAACAGCCTGGACATGAGTGGGGGGAATGAATGGCAAGGGTCGAGGGAAAGAGGGCTTGGGGGAGTGGGAGACTCCAGCTGGATCAAGAACAGAGAGGGAGAACAAGGAATAGGAGACCATGATAAATGAAGACCACACGAGAATAGGAAGAAGCAAAGTACTAGAGAGGCCCACAGAAATCCACAAAGATACCCCCACAATAGACTGCTGGCAATGGTCGAGAGACAGCCCAAACTGACCCACTCTGGTGATGGGATGGCCAAACACCCTAATTGTCATGCTAGAAACCCCATTCAATGACTGAGGGATCTCGAAGCAGAGATCCACGGCTAGGCCTTGGGTGGAGCTCCAGGAGTCCAATTAGTGAGAAAGAGGAGGGTTTATATGAGCGAGAATTGTTGAGACCAAGGTTGGATAAAGCACAGGGACAAATAGCCAAACAAATGGAAACACATGAACTATGAACCAATAGCTGAGGGGCCCCCAACTGGCTCAGGCCCTCTGAATGGGTGAGACAGTTGATTGGCTTGATCTGTTTGGAAGGCATCCAGGCAGTGGGACTGGGTCCTGTGCTCATTGCATGAGTTGGCTGTTTGAAACCTGGGGCTTATGCAGTGTTGCTTGGCTCAGCCTGGGAGGAGGGGACTGGCCCTGCCTGGATTGAGTCTACCAGGTTGATCTCAATCCTTGAGGGAGGCTTTGCCCTGGAGGAGGTGGGAATGGGGAGTGGGCTGGGGGAAAGGGGGGGAGGAGGTGTGGAGCAGTTGGTGGGGGGAAATAAGGGAATCCGTGGCTGATATGTAGAACTGAAGTGTATTGTAAAATAAAATAAAATAGCCAGGCGGTGGTGGTGCACGCCTTTAATCCCAGCACTCGGGAGGCAGAGGCAGGCAGACCTCTGTGAGTTCGAGGCCAGCCTGGGCTACCAAGTGAGTTCCAGGAAAGGCACAAAGCTACACAGAGAAACCCTGTCTCGAAAAAACCAAATAAATAAATAAATAAATAAATAAATAAATAAATAAATAAATAAATAAAATAAAAAAATAAAAATAAAAATAAAAAATTATAATCTATGATGTATTTGAAAGTGAGTGATGCCAGTAATATTGCTTAGAAAAATATACTTGTTCACTGTTAATCAATTGCACAGGTAAAGAAAAGTAGTTTAAGAATTTATTACAAATAAACTCACTGTCAGAATAACTAGTTGGACTTTATTTCTTTTCTCCCTAATATTAAGATGGTATTATGCAAAAAACAAACAAACAAAAAAAAAACAAAAAAAAACAAAAAAAACAAGAAGCCAAAATTTAACTTCCAGTCTTAGAATTTTCAATATATCTGTAACTGAACTTAAATTGAACATTTTCATCCTTGGGTTAAATAAATCTTTAGCTCTTGTTAATTCATGTTTGGAGGATGTATGGGAGATTTAACCAGAGATTAAAATGGTTATATTATCAACACTCACTGTTTTCTCTTTAACACCTGCACTTTATTCATATCTAATTTATCACCGTGTCTCCAAGGTAATATGTAACTTAATTCACAACTGATCTCCAGAAGGTAAGTTCAGGAATGGGAATTACATTGTAAATATTTTCATGTCAGATTATTATATTATCACATGGAAAGTTTTGGAACAAAATGCTGGAGACAGGAGTCTTTGTTAATGAAGAGAAGGTACCTCAAAATTCCCTAGGTTCAGACACAAAAGTGTGAGACAGATAGTGTAGTTCAAGATCAAAATGACAGAAATATATGGAAGAACATGCATGCCTTCATATACTGCCATGTATTCTCTGGGAACAGATATGCTATTGAGGGTTGAGGTGCTAGACAGATCCCAGACAGGGAAAAGCTCCACAGACAGACAGGAAAGATGACAAGCATCAAGATTGTTTCTTGCCTGAGATGTCACCTGACCTGAGAAAAAGAAATAGTGGTCTTTGACTCTATCCAGCTGTGTTTCTTTTCTAGTTGATCAGTCCAAGATGGGCAGGATGTTCAAGACCAGTCCTGGACATGTTTGCCTGAAGCTGTGGGCATATCAACTTTCCTATCTATGTTGACCAACCCAATCTTGAAGAAATGAGATCTGCTCCTTATCACCAGAAACATGTTTACTAGAAAGAGGGTGCCTCTGAGCTCACCTTTCTTTGTTTAAGATGACTAACCCAAAATTAAAGGCAGGAGACTCATCTCAAGCCACTCCAAACATGTAATACCAGCAACCATCAAAAATCTCTCTCTGCTTTGTAGGGACTCTCTGCTCACCCCCTCCTCTCTCCTCCCCCTCCATCTCTCTCTTTGTTTGTGTGTCTTAACTTGTAATGATATTGTTACCTGCTGCTTCATGCTCTGTCTGAGATTTTTTTCCTGCCTTGTAATTTTTTAGTTGGCAGAGAATATGTACTTGATCAAGAACCTCTGGGGTTATATTGTCATTCCCTTCTGGCCCTTTTAATCATCTCATTTCTTCTTCTGCTTTTTTTTTAGACTTCCTTGTATTTCTATATTCCTCTGAGTGACTGTGGTATTGACACACTGCAATAAACATATGGACAGTAAAAAACAACCTCAAGGTTTAGTCCTCACTTTTTATTTTGTTTGATATGTTATGCTCTGTTATTCTTCACATAGGTCATGGTTAACTACACTGATAACTTCCAGGGATTCTCCATCTCACCCCTTGCCATAGGAATATTTTGAATTTATTTTTTCTGTGTCTGAAGCAACAACTTGGATCTATACTTCAGCAAATTCTCCTCATGCTCTAACAACACTCATATAGCTTAGCACTTTGTATATGCTTATATTTTTCACAACACTTTACATAACACACATCTGCAACCTTGATCTTCATAACCTTATTCAAGTACCCTGAATCACCAAACTGCCAGGTATTTCCCCAGGATTAAAAATGGACCCCAGAGAGAAGAAGTAGATACAATAGGGAGTCATTGGTTGCCTCCTTCTTTATAAAAATAGCACCAAAGAACATCCTTTACACATTTTTGATCATACAGAGGAAAAAAGATTGGAAAGCAACCTGATTTCTGCATACCTATATCAGCCTCCTTCTGCTCACGCAATGCCTTCTGTTCACAACAATCTGATATCCAAAAGGAAGTAATTCACTCCTGGGTCCCTGTCCATAAGTGTTGAAAGGATCTGGAGGGTGAGGAATGGTTGACTAGAAGTCAGTCCATGAGACAAAAACTTGTATCATCTGGAAGGAAAACATGGAGATGCGAAGAAAGTAAAAGTGAAAGATGTGAGGAGCAGAAAAACCAAAGAAACCAAGAAAGTCATAGGTGTGAACAAAGTGACAGCAGCAGGCACTTTGAAAGAAGCAGCAGCAGACCAGGAGGAGAGTGAAGGAAACAGAACAGCAAATGTTATTACAGCAAACAGCTCTGATGAGGACTCAAACCAGAGCTTTGACTCCTACAAAGGGCCTTAGGGATGGAGGTTTTATAGGACACTGGGGCACCCCCTTTCCTGAGTCCCTCTCCTTGTGTCTTGTTGGTTCTGCTCAGATATCCTTCCTTGGGTGGTCTCTTCTCACCAGCTGGCTTTTTCTTCCAGGGATTAGGACTTGCATCCATTGCTAAGACCTTGTGGGGTAAGAAAAAGCCCCGGGAACAAAATGTTCAAAAACTGGAGCCTCTGTGGGATATTTCCCTTACAAACATTAAAGGAAGTTGCTCTGATTTCTCAAGCTCAGAATGCACGTGAATAGTCTGATTGCTAATTTATTTCTCCCTCTCCCCCATTCAGAGTGCAGGTTAAAAGCAAAAGTTGGATTTTGTTTTTCAACACTTTATACCAGCAACTTAATAATCAACTCAAATACATTATAAAATCATGAAAGGAAACCTTTGCTACTGAATAGCAGTAGGCAGCCTGAAGGGAAGCAGAATGTGTGAAAAGTAGACTGTTACTCAGAACTCTTTTCATCCTTCCCAAAGAATACAAAGAGCCATTACACAAGAAAAACACATGCAGATTGACTTTTTATCACTATGAGTATCTTCTTCCAGGTTCCTGCCCTGACTTTCTTTGATAATGAACTATGATGTAGAAGTAAATTTGCAAAGTCTGTTGGACAACACAGTGACCTTAGGAACTCTAGAAATAAGTGCTACAAGCTGTATTTAGAAGCAGTTTTAATGTTCCCATCACACCATGAAAACACCACTGAGACTAGAAGTACCCTGCAAATAAATTTAGGTTCATTGTTGATAGACAAATAGACAAGTACATGACAAAGGTGTGCGGTTATTATTGAATGACTGGAGATTTAGAAACATTATATAGGATTATATGTTAGATGCCTTCATTTATCTCTCTGCAGAAATGCCTTTTTTTTTTGCAGAGGATCTGAGGTTAACTTGAGTATGTAGGTTTAAATATAGTACAAGTGGCCCCTCTTAAAGGGACACAGCCTTCTTTCTCAGTCAGCTGAAGTCCCCCCCAATGCCCTCATAAAACACCTCATAAAGTGTAATACTAGAGTAGAGTTTTATTCAAATAGAAATAAAATTATGAAATTTGCACGGAAATGGATGAATCTGGAAAATAAAATACCAAGGGAGGCAGCTACGCATTCTCTTATACATGTGCAATGGAGATCCCAGCCAGGACTTGTTAAACATGTGTGTACAGCTTAGAAAATGTGGGTAAAGAACAAGGAACAAGAAAGAGATCAGTGTGACTGGAGAGAGAGAGAGAGAGAGAGAGAGAGAGAGAGAGAGAGAGAGAGAGAGAGAGAGAGAGAGAGAGAAACACCGAGAGAAGTGTGTTAAAGAAAATAAAACAAAGTAGAATGGCAAGTACTGGGCCCAAAGAGTAGAGGAGAAAAAGAGGATTGGGAAGTGGAGTGTGGAGATATATATATATGTGCATGAAAATCTCATAGGGAAGGAAACCTGTTACTTTGTAAGTTAATTTAAGAAATAAAAATAGGGCAGAGGATATGACTCTGCTGGTAAAGGTTCTGGAATTGCAGCAAAACTGATGAACCCGGGTCCTTCCCCAGGATCCACACGGTTGAAGGAGGGAACTGACTTCCTAAAGGGTTCCTGTAATCTCCACATGAGTGCTGAGGCACACACACACACACACACACACACACACACACACACAATGTATACATGAATGTGGAAAAATGAATACACAGATACATTCATGCACCCATGAGTGCATCACAGCAAAATAAAATTAATAATAGTAGTTTCTTAAATTAAAACATTTTAAAGATACATATTCTTTTTTATGAAATAAAGTATGTTCTTATCATGTCCTTGAAAGGAGAGATTCCAAAAGTCACATGCCTGACCTTTAGTGAAGGCAAGAGCAACATGAAAATTCTAAGCTCTCTTCTCACCATGGTTGGCAGTGAAGATTTGCCTTTGCCTCTGTCCTAGTGCTAAATGACCTTGACAATTAAGAGAATTTTTTTTCTGGGAATTTGTAGTCACAGGAAAAGTTCAACACTTACGAAAGGAGTTATGCCATCCAGTTCCTGTTTAATTTCTGTCCTTCTGCGTGACTGTTACACCTACATTTTCAAAGGTTAGAGGGTCCAGTAACACTTTGTCTGCAAGCAGGTGAGAGACTCTTCAAAGTTACCAATTTTAGGACAAACACAAAACTGTTCTCAAGGACTGTGATCACACAGTCAAACCTCAAAGGCTGTGTTTACTTGTCAAAGAGCAGGGAGATGGAACGGAATCAAAAACAATCAGGAGATGTGAGCAGTGTTATTTTTTTCTAAGTGCCTAGGCATTAGTAATTATCATATTTTTGATATTCTGGAGGAGCCAGTGTACAGTGTGATCTATGCAACTCGCTCTTGCAAGAATTTGTCTACCACCCATTCCAGGATCCAGTTTTCAAATATTGAATACTTACTTTTTGTTTCTTAGTATTTCCTTTTTGTGAAAAAAATCCAGACTGTGTTGATACTAAGCTCAATAAGGAAATAAAATTATTTCATCAGTTGAAGAAAAAATAGCAAATCCTACACTCTGTGAGGAAGGCACACGGGTCAGTAGCAACTCAGTCAAGAACCTGTCTGACCTTGTGAAGTCAGACATTTGTCCATATTTCCACTAAGGAAAAGTGCATGGAGAGAAATGGGAAAAGGTCAGTCAAAGGGGTTAAGTTTTCTAAGATAAGAAAACTGCCTCATTATGTTGTGTAGCAGTTTCTGACAAAGCTCCTTAAGATTTAGGATGTTCTGGAGGAATCCCGGGGAAGTAAACAATTCAAGACTCTTTAGAAGTTCCTGATGCTGACCAGATGAACAAGACCAGTCCCTTCCCCCTGAGGTTGTAAACAGTAAGGACTTCTCCAACAGGGTTGCTGGGAAGAGAGCTGTTGAAGATGTAAGAGACCAGGCTAGCTTCCTGGAAGACATGCCAGGAGCTGTGCAGCTGCCTGCAAATCATGCAGAGCCCCAGGTTTCCAGCTTCATAAGTCATGACCCCAGCGAAGGTGAGCTTTCAGCTGCCTTTGAGTCTATTCTGCTCATGTAAGCAAACTTCATCCTAGCTTCTAGAAGGAACCTCAATAAAGTCAATGCATCCCCTAGTTGGACTTTGTTGGTATCCTTACCTTGATCTATTGCCAATTCCCAATCTGGGGTGAGTAGACATTTCTTCTTGACTCCTTATGAATACTGTCACACAATACAGGACTACATACTCTGACAGCCTGAAGTAGACCAAACTACATATTATCTTAATTTATATAGTTGTTTTATATACTCTTTAACTTCCAGAATTGATCCTAATGTTACTATCATTACAGTATCACAGTATTTTGAATTCCTTGGCATATTACATTTTATAGTGATTTTACTTTCTAATGCTTCTTATTTTAATTATGTATCTTTTTGTCTCATGTTTTCATTACATAGCCCAGACTAACTTCCAACCTTATCCTCCTGCTTCATTAGTGACAACTACACTGGCATGCAGCACCAGGTTTCCCTCTCTCACATTGCTATTTACCCTTTGTTCATCCGTTTTAAACTCTATTACATAATCACACATGTTGCAATCCCATTTTCAAATAGCTATCATAGCTCATTATTCTGGTTCTGGTATTATTATATAACAACTCACGGCATTTACTTCTTGTTTGAGACAGAAGCTCTGCTGAATCATCTTATTGTAAAGCATTATTAGGAAATGCTGTTACTGTGACTGTCTTCGAGGAAATTGAAGGTCCTAGAAGATAAGCAACATTTTCAAGATCAGCCAGTTATTGACAGGTTCAGTAGAGGAAGTCAGGCATAAATTTAATTTATCTGCTTTCAGATTGAACATATAACCTTCATTTACATCTTGCCAACTTAAATTTGTAAAAAGTCCTTTTATTGCAGGATCCACAGTCAATTTCAGATTGTGAGAAAGTTATTTCTTAAGATATGGATAGAGGTGCTTGCAGCAAATTCTGATGACCTGAGTTCAATCTGCAGAAAACACATGGTTGAAGAAAAGAACCAAGTCTTGGAAGCTGTCATCTGAACACCACATGTGCTCTAACATGCTTACCACATCCTACCACCAAATACATGAAGAATGAATACTTTTTCTTATTCTAAAGATAAGACCATTTATCTTTTGAAGACCCATTGATGTGCTTTCAGATGACAAAACAGAGTAGCTTAGGAAATATAAAATGGAAGAGAAGAGGACACATTTGTGAATTATTTAGAGAAAAATTCTCATGGAGACTGAACTGAGAGGGAGGGAGAACACAGAAGGAATCAATATCGAAAGGAACATGCATAGGCAGAAGCCTGTCTCAGATGATATTCCAATAAAATGGAATTGGTTTTAGCAAGAGAGTAAAATTATAAATTTTAAAAATCCAAGACAATGCTGTATACATATAATCTACAAAGCTAGGTGAAATTCAGAAATAATTGTAAATGTTCTGAATTTCATAAGAAAAATATTTTGGAGATTGAGGAGCTAACTCAGTTTACAAAGCACTTACCTTGCAAGAATGGAGGCCTGAATTTAATCCCTTGAGCCACATTAAAAAATAAATAGACAAATAAAAGCCAGTGATGGTAGATTTTGTAATCTCAGTGCTGGACAGGTGGACACAGTGGATCTGGGGCTCACTGGCCAGCTGCTGGAGCATCGGCCAAGAATGGAGCCATAAAAGGAGAATTCTGAGCGCTTGTGAGAAAACACCAAGAAAACAGGACAAGTGTCTTATGACCTCAGCTTCTTCAGAATACCTAATTGTTTTTGGAATGTGTTTTCGTGCTCCTCTCACGTGATCCAGATAAGAGTGAACTTACTTCAGCTGTTGTTGGATTCATATACCTCTTTGGGAAAACCTATTTTGCTACATAGGACTGTCCTTGTGATGGAACACATTATTCATGTTATTCTTCTAAAACTGAGAGTGTAATGTAGCTAGAGTTTTCCTGCTGGGCCCACAGTCAGGACAAATCTCTGCCACCCGCCAGTCTCCAGCTCCCAAGTCCCGCCAGTCTCCGAGCCCACTTATAAAATAAACACACAGACGCTTACATTATTTAAACTGCTTGGCCATTAGCTCAGGCCTATCATTGTCTAGCTCTTACTCTTATATTTAGCCCATTTTTATTAATCTCTACTTTGCCACGTGGCTCGTGGCTTACCGGTACCTTACATCTTCCTTCTCCTGGCCGCGGCTCCGGGCCGTCTCTCCTCTCCCTTCCTGTTCCCGGTCTACTCTTGCAAGATTCCCGAAAGTGCTTGCATCCATCTACCATTTCTCAGGTACCATTATATTCCTTCTCAGGTCTTTGATGGGATTAAAGACTAGCAGTTATAGTTACAA
Organism: Peromyscus nudipes; assembly: GCA_902168325.1. Taxonomy (NCBI): domain Eukaryota; kingdom Metazoa; phylum Chordata; class Mammalia; order Rodentia; family Cricetidae; genus Peromyscus; species Peromyscus nudipes. The sequence continues at coordinate 14,122 of CABHPH010119846.1, forward strand.
ATTAGTATATATAATATCTTAGATAGAACATATTAAGTATTAGATTCAGGTTCTTTAGGATAGGACACCTTTTGGAATGATCTTTGTAACATGCCATTTACCTATGCTCTATATATCTCTGGATTTTAGTATGTGCTTCTTGCTTGATATTGTTTGCACTGATTATAGTCCCATCTTATCTAGGTCATTATCCTTCATTACTCCTGGACAATATTTGATAACCATTCCTTTGTATATAATCTTGTATTAAGTTAGAACCTTCTTATTTAGACAAAAAGGGGGAGATGTAGTGGGTAGCCACTCCAGCTTTGGTCTGGAAGTTCCAATACCCAATGAGGCTTCCGTACTATCACGCCTACAAGGCGGGGCCAAGGGAGGGCCTGAAGACCTGAGATTGGGATGCGCGGCGCGCTCTTGTTTCCTGGACCTGGACGCGAGAGGTAGACCGAGGAAAGTTCTCCAGAGAACACCGCCGGACTGCGCTGCGTCTCTTCCAGAACCCATCATCTACCTATCCCTTCATTTGTGAGTTACGCCTTTAAATAAATCTCCTTTTAACTACGTGGAGTGGCCTTAGTAATTTCAGCAATAGTGTAAAATGCCTGATGATCTGAGTAAAGATGGCTATTGCATGAGACTTTATTTGCCCTCAATTTTAACCCTAACTCTCCCATGATCATGTTCAGCACTGACATTATAAAATCAACCATCTCTGGCATTTATTTATTCATTTATTTGTTTATTAATGATCACGCTGCCAACTAGAGAAGTAAACAGGCAGTCACCCTGGTCTTCTTTTCAAGTTCAAGTCCAGTGAGAGACCGTGGTACAAAAAAATATAGTTGATGAGTGAGGAACAACACCCAAGGTGCTTTCCTCTTCATATACGAGTGTGCATGTACATATACCCACGCACACTAGCTATTGATATGTTCCATATATGCCTGTTGTTAAAACTAAACAAATTAACATTTATGAAGTATCTAGCATGCAGTTTAGAACACTAACTAAGTTAGATAAAACAGTTCCTTGCCCTTTCATAATCTTGACCATTTTAAGAGTGACTATTAACAATTTGCAGATCTCTGTTCTTTGATATCCAGGAATATTTTAAGAACTGGTTGTCACAGACCTACACATACAAGAATTGTGAGACTCATCTCTTGTCTTTAGCACAGCTGAGGTAGGAAAACTCAGCTACTACAGTCTAAAGGGCACATTCCTGGGCACTTCCTCTATGGATTGCACAGGCTGGATGACACTGTCATTGTCCATGATTTCCTGATTACTGATATAAGGAAGGTTATGACAATGGTGTTTGCTCCTGTATTCCATTGCCTTTCTTTTTTCTTTTCCTCTGTAGTCTTTTGATTTTTGTAAGATCACACTTTAATTAATTTTCTTTTCTTCACTTTTCTTTCCTCAGTTCCTTCTCAAATGTCTCCTTCTTTTTCTTTTTTCTTTTAACTTTGTGTGTACATGTATGGGCAGTAAGTGGTTTGCACAGTAAGCTATCTTCCCAGTCTATGTTCCCTCTCTCTTCCTTTTTTCTTTTTCTTCTTCACCTCCTTCCCTTTTTCCTTCCTTCTTTCCTTGATTTTTCTTCATTTGTTTTTCCTTTCTCTTTTTTTATTTTAAAAGCTGTATCTTTTATTTTATTTTTAATTATGTGAAAGTCTGTGTGGCTAAGTATGTGTATGTGAATGTAGGTGCCCTCAGAGGACCCTTGGAGAAGTTACAGGAGATGTGAGCCACTTAATGTGCAATCTGGTTTTGAACTTGAGTCTTCTTTAAGAACACTATGGGCAATTAACTTCTTATCCATATCTATAGTTTTTATTTCCTTCCTTCTTCCCTTCATCTTTCGATTCTTCTCACTCATCCTTATCCCACCTCTACTTTTTTCTCTCTCTCTCTTTCTCTCTCTCTCTCTCTCTCTGCCATTTTTCCTTCCTCCCTTTCCTCCTCACTTCCTGCTTTCTCTTTTCTTGTTTTTGAGGAATGTTATTTTTAAATGATATGATTTTTATTTTACTAAATTTTTCTTCTGCTTTATTTACTTATATTTAGATGCTGAACCTCTCAATTTTGAATTCTGTTATTGAATATTTTAGTTTCAAATATTTCATTTAGTTTCTTTTTCTACATTCTTTATATTATCATATTGCTGTCTAGAGGGCCAGCCTCCAGTGGCACAGGGTATGCAAAAAAATTCACGACGTCAGCAAGAATTAAAAGGGGTAATAGAAAAGAAAACACAGGTGTTCTGATGGTAATTTTCTCTTTTAATTCATCTTCAAAGACTCTCCTCTGAAAAATCTTTCTGTCTCCACATAGCTACATATCTCCTTACACAGCTACATATTTTTTCTATCCAGCTACATATCACTCTTCTACATGGCTACACATCTCTTTTTTACACAGCTTTCTCCTATTGCAAAAACACTGGGCATACATGAGTTACATTTTGAGGGTCAGAGAATTCTGATAACACATGGGAAAAAAACACACAATTTCTCTAAAGCTAGATATGTCTTGCTGATGGTAGTACTTGGCAGTCAGCCAGATTCCCTGATGTGCAGTCTGTAAAACAGAGTCAGGAGGCCATAGGCTGAGTATTCCGGATTTCTCAATGGAGAATGACATTGAAATTCAGGACCTAAACAATAAGCAGTTAGTTGACTGTACCTTGAGTCCTTCATCATAAAACTGATGTTAGGGGTACATGCAGATAGTCAGTTGCTGAGACAATCTGTGCAGGGAGTTATGTCTTTAATGTTATCAGACATTTGCAAGTGAAGAACTTTAGCGAATAACACTAAAATTGTTTTAATGCCTGATCTTCGTTCAACAACCAGACACCTGGGAATCTGTCCTTGTGCAATTCATTTGAAGTGGTAACCAGTCTACTTTGAATTTTCTCTGATGTCTTAAGTCAGCTAAATGTATAAATAATTGCCTATGTCAGCCTGAGCTATGAAAGATATCCTAGTGTTATTTCTATTTATCAAAATCATACAGCTTAGGAAGAAATCATCTTCCTGACCATCCACAGATATACGTGTGCCCAATAGATGGAATATATACACAAGATAAACACACAGGCAGTGGGGAAAATACCCATAACTGTTTTTTAGGGAAGAAATGTAGTGGAACATGAAAAAAGTAACAGACAGAAGCAACCAGTTTTCAGAGTGTGGTCCTGTAAGCCTTTCTTGATGAGGCTCCTCCCTTAGAAAGTTATTCATCTGGTGCGTATATACCTAAATTATTAATTGCCGTCATTTTATTTATGTTATGGCCTATAACATCTTTGTAATCCTCACTTTCCATATGCATTATTTTTCTAAACACACAGAATATATATGTTACCAGTTAAATGTTATATTCAATAATTCATATGCATCATTCCTTACCTATGGTTCCTCCAGATCATTGACTACTATGCTTCATGAAGGTAGATGGAACAGAAGCAAGTAACAAGGTTCAAGATGGCTGTGGGTATGACCAGAGATAATCCTCCAGAAGACAAACTTCAGTCAATCTGTTCAACTTTATTCCAGAGTACAAGGAATATATAGAATTTGGAGGCCTGGAGACAAACCCTAATTTGTATTAAGTGCCATGCTCCTATCACAATGCTCTGTATCTGGCAGTGGGTTCCTATAGCATTGCTCCTAGCACAGATGTTCTTAGCAGGAATCAGCGCCAAGGGTCAAGTTAAAGATGAATCAGGCATCTGGCTTAGAGACAGGAATCTGGTTTAGAGACAGGCATCTGGTTCTAGACAGCTTTCAGATAAAGTCAGTCCTCCCAGCCCAGGGACATTCTCTGCATGAGGGAAGGTAAAGGCAGAAGTTCTGCTGGTGAGGGACAGAGTCCCATGTTGTTGAGCTATTGAGATAAGCTGCCAGGACATGTGGAGACTGCAACCATTCAGCAAAAACCTTCCATCACTTACCTAAAAATTTCTGGTTCCAATTACTCATGGTCATCCATGGTGTGAAACAGTTAAGTAAATAACTATAAAAGTACACAGTATATAGGTTTCTAATCATGCACTTTGCAGAACAGAACAGTAAAATTTGGAATTATTCAAGTCTCTTTTGACCAAAATATTACTCCTTATTTGTTTAGTATAGCCTCACTCTGTGTCCAACCTACCCACTAGCCCACTCACTAAAGCTGAGTTAAATATGGTGGAGAGATGGTAAGTGGCTAAGAACACTTGATGCTTTGAGAGAGGACCTTGATTTGGTTCCTCTCCTGTGATGATGACTTCACTTATTTTACTATGACAGGGTATCATATTCACCAATAACTATATTGTCATTGATATGATAAAACCAGATAACATCAGCAGAGAATGAGAGCAGAATGAAATTCTGAACCATAATGCTGTGACAGGTCACCTGTCAGGGGCTGCTCAGATGCCCTTGAAACAGAATGTCATTTCTTTGTTTTCTGAGTGAATATTGACAGATTTTGCTAATTGAATTTTAGAAGAATGCTAAATGTGCATTGGCTAATTTCAGAGCAGCATAATGAACTAAGAGGCTTAGTTACTTTCTCACTGATATGAAAAACACTCTTACAATAGAAACTTGTAGAAGAAAATATTCATCATAACACAGTTCAAGGATATATTACATCATGGAGAGAAGTCAAGGCAATAGGAGCTTAAAGCATCTGGTCACACTGAATCCAGTGCCACAGTACAAAGAATAATGAAAGCATGAACACTACTGCTCAGCTTACCTTTCCTGTTTTGTAAGTTGAAATCCCCTGCCTAGGGAATGGTCCCTATCACAATTAACATACATTTTCATACATCAGTTAATGTAATCAAAACAATTCTTACAGAGGGTATCAGACAAAAACCTAAATCTAGATAATCCTTCACAACTGTGACCTGACTTTGTTCAGTGACCATTTCCAAGGTGATTGTAGATTATGTCAAGTTCACAATCAACACTAACAATCACAATTCCACTCCTTGTCAATCTGATACTCAATAATACCACATTTAAGTAATGACCTTACACCCCATGTCCCCATAAGCTCATAGACCTTGTAATATAAAATGCAATAAGTTGGCCATCAAAATCTCTATAGTCATTAACAGTTTTAAGACATTAAGTATGAGTTCCTACAAAATCAAAACTAAGTTATATACCTCTAACATATTAGTATTTATAATATAAACATTTCTGTTCCAAAAGAAAATAATCAGGGCATAGCAGAGAAATGACTGAAGCAAAACAAACCCAAATTCAGCATGTAAAACACCAAATCCAGGAACTCTGAGTCTAGCATCCGGACACACGGCGAAAACAGCTCAGCTCTAATAGGAGGAGGCACGTCCCCTACTGTGCTGCTGTGTGCAACACACAACCTCTGTCTTGGGTTGAATCCACCACTTGTATGCAACCCTCCTTGGCACACCTCCCATGGCTCTGGCATCTTCAATAATTTGTGGTCTTCAATGAAGCCAAAACTTCACCTTAATAACTCCATGTAGCTTTATCTCAGGGCCTCCTTGTAGGGATTCTAAAATATTACAAATTGCTTAGACACAGTAACTCTCCAGAATGATGAAGCTAGACTCTAAGACTTTCTCAATTTTTCATGTTTCATCTCTCCAAAACCAGTACTATGTGAATGATACTGCCAGATTCTGCTACCAGCATGACGTGCATCACAGTTACTCTGTGTACTGGGGATTAGAAGAACCTCTATAGGCATATGTTTTTCAGGAGCAGGGAAAAACTTTGGCATGTTTAGCTTACAGTATTTCTTTTCAAATAATCTTTCTTTTTCATGAGTTGGAGCCTTCCATGGGTGGCTGCTTGAATTTAGGGAACCTTTGTTATTTTCTATGTGCAAAGTAGGTTCTTTAATGATGCTAATATCATTAATAATCACAGTTGCACAATCAAGCTTAACATGTGACTACTCAGAAGCTCCTTTACAAAGTACATGTGAACATGAGGGTGGGGTCTATAGATAAAAGGCCTAGAATACAGTGTGGTCTCTGACTGTGTGATAGCATAGAGCTCAGCAGGCAATAAATTATATGTGACATTTCCCAAAGGATGAGGTCTATCTATACAGGAAGGGTATGTGATAAACATTCTGGGTGATTTGTGTGAGTTCTGCCTCTGTAGCCAATGAGTGGCTGAGCTTTGCCTCCACAGATAGCCAAGAGGTCACGAGGTTCTTACCAAAATGCACTCTCAACTTTCTGGAAGGAATTAGGGTATTTGGTTTTATCTCCCCCATTGAGGACCACTTCATGATTAACACTCCTAGTTCCCTAGTACTTTGTGTACTTTGTGCACACAACAATCTACGGGAAAGAGAAGTTAACGTGCCCATTATCTGAAACAAGTCAGGTTGTCTGATAAGCTTTTCATTTTAATTAATCTTAATGTAACTATTTGAAGTAGGGATGACTAGTTTTATTTTTAATTAGAAAAGTCATGTTTATTCTATAGGAAACACCAAGTGCAAAGTGATAAACACTAGAGGCTCTAAGATATGGTGATATTTTCTTTTGTACTGAAATGTTACTTGTATGTTAATAAATAAAGTTGCCTGGGGTTTAGAGCTATTAGCAAGCCATAGGAAAGCAGGGCGGTGGTGGCATATGCTTGTAGTCCCAGCACTTGGTAGGCAGAGTTAGGTAAGTCTCTGTGTGTTCAGGGATACAGTCAGCATTGGATACACATGCCTTTAATCTCAATACCAACCATGGAACACCTGGAGGTCTATACAGACAGGCTGTGATGAAGCGGTCATGTGGTTGGGTTTACAACCAATGAGAAGGCAGAACAGAAACTCTATATAAGGACTTTAACTCAGGAAGTAGCTCTGGTTTGGAGAGGTAGGACCACTGCAGGAGGAAGGGTAAGGTTTTAGCTCTTAGCTCTGACCTCTTGGCTTTCTTCCTTGCATTGATTCTGTGTTTTTTATTTAATAAAATGATTGGTTACATCTACATTTGGCACCCAACATGACAAGAATCCATTAAAAACTGCTTGGCTTGGCTTGGCGGCAGGTCTG
>CABHPH010119848.1:0-16892 GCA_902168325.1 Peromyscus nudipes
GTACATTAAAAATAGAAAAGTGTGGATTATACCAATGCCTTACATGTTAAATTGTAGAGGAAACCAGGCAAAGTTATAAGTGACCTTTCTGTGTAAATTATCTTGTATTTTCATAGGCCTGTAACTATTCACAAATAAAAACAGAAATAAAACTGGAGTGCAGTTTGACAATGCTTCCTTTTCTTCCCCGAGCTGCTTTTTTTTCTGCATATAAGATGCTGCTCAGTTGTTCTCTCATGTAATATAAACTAGAACAAAATGAAGACTGGGAATACTGGGATAATGACAGAGAAAGGCAGGGATGGAGAGGGGAGGACAGAAAAGATGAAGGAAAAAAAGAGTGTTGTTCACTTGTGATTATCCTTTTGTTCTTCATTCTTCTCAGAGCTGGCTGGACCTGCCCAGGCTCATTGATGCTTTGTTCTGTGAATTAGGTGTTATCCCTGCAATATAATATACCAATCACACTGCCAATCAGGTGCAAGAACAGAGCTGTCACTGGTGAAAAGCTCATGGGTTATATCTCAGATTCCCTTCCCATCAGGACCCAAAATTCCTTTCTATCATCACCCTATGATTTCAAAGAAAATTTAAAGTGATATTCTGGTTTCATACATTAGAGCAAAATGCAAGTTTTAATGCATGCTCTTTAAATGCAGAAGATCTCACACAATGCAATGTATTGCTTCTCTGCAAACATTTATTAAAGATAGGCTGTTGCCTGGTGGATACTCTCCTGTTCTTCCTGCAGACTTGCAGGTGATTGCAGAGCCCATTTTTCTGCATGTCTTGTAAACCACTTTCTGCATGCCCGGAAATTGGTCTTCTTGATTAATTACGTATGTCCATTGCTTTCCATATATATATATTGTGCTAAAAATTAAAACCATACATTAAAAACTACTCTCCAATGTTTAGTATAGAAGATTTGAAATTGAAAGATTAGATCAGACTCTTCACCTTTTGCAGGTACATAACAGCTGTTTATTCTGCTCATGAAGGAATGAAGCTTTGAATAAGAGTTCTTGCTAAACAACAGTAATGCTTGCAAAACATTTCAGATCTTTTACAGAGCCACGAATTAAAACGTTTCAGGATACTTAAGAGACCTCTCTAGTTGAGAGCATTTCTGCTTACTCTCCATTATAAATGTCCTTTGATGCCATACTACTAATGGCCATGGCTGGAACTTTGCGTTGCCCCCAGTGCAGTGGTACACGGAGCTCTGTGCTTAGAAGATAGCAGTCACTCTCTCCATTCATGTGAGAACTGGGAGAGTGAGTGGAAGAGCTATGCACAATCCACAGGATGGCTTCTTACTGTACAGCTCATCCACAGGCAGAAGTTCCCTACTGGAGCCGTGAAGAGGACTCAGAGCACATCCAAAGTATGCATGTGGTGTTAAGTACGGAGTAAGCAGGAGTGCCAGCAGATCCACAAGACCAGGCTTTGCCTCCGAATCAGAACTGGTTCTGGGTGAAGAAGACAAGATCTCAGAACTATGACCTGTAAAGGAGTTAACTCATCTCTCTGACTCTTCTCTTGTCAGCCAACACTCAAGATAAAATGATGACCTGGTGTGGGGAGGGAAGTCAGAGTAGCCACAGCTGGACTTCATCTTGGACTTTTTTGACTCCTGGGTAAGAGAATGCTGAACATGTGCATGTCAGTGCACAAGCAGGGCAAAAACAGAAGGCATCTTTTCCCAAGCTTTTTGCATACTATATCCTATATATGGACTGGGCTTTGTTGATTATGTCAACATGATGTGTGGCTGATAGATGGTACGGCAACTAAACGACATGAAGTTCTGGGGGCAGAGTACCAGCACAACTTCATGCCTCTTTTTGGTTTGCCTGCACCTAGCTGCATCTCTAATCAACTCTGCACAGCATCACTGTAATTGATGTGCTGAAGCAGAATCCAGCCAAACAACCTTAGCTCACGATCTGTCAGAGACTGTCCACCGATGCAAGAGCAAAACCCAGCTCTTCTGAAGAGCCCTGGAAGGTTTGAGGAGACACCCCTGACCTGCCTGGAGGACCTCACTTCAGCTGTATGTTTTTGGTATGTATGAGTCAGACTCTGCAACTCTGAGATTCCACCCTCGCTTTATCACTTATCAAAGCATGGTGAGATAACCTGTGTTTGTCTTTGCTGAACCATGAGCTCCTGGAAGACAGAGACCAAGTAACATCCATTTTGTAGCCCACTGCAGGAGGCTCGGGGACTGGCACTCATGAGTCACATGCTCATGGGTGGGAGTCACCACAGTGAAGACAGTGCGGAGCCTCCTCTTCCTAAGTGGATCCTTTACTTTTGTTTTTGAAGAAGTCCATCTTATTTAGGTATTTACTGGGACATAAAGGGTGTGGACACAGCATTATATTTGTTGTAAAGCATGGATAGCATAAATAGGTCACCTATTGAGTGGAAGTTGTGACTGACTCAACCTTGTTTGAAATAAAAACATTCACCAATCAGACATGCCTTGCTCCGCCCCTCCCCAATTATCCAATGTGGCCAATACTTTAAGAACACAAACTATATTTAACAGTGCACCAACAGAATCATTTATGACAACAGTGAAATTTTAATTTATATTTTACGCATGTAAATTTACAGTCTTTTTGTCTTTTTCGGTTCCTTAATTATTTATTATTTGAGAACTCCATATATGCATATACTATGTTTTGATTAAAATTACTCATTCCTGCCTTTGTGTTCACGGGTGTGGGTTATCTGCTGGAGCAGGGGTAGCCTCTATCGGCCCATATCTCTGAAGAAAAGTGACTATCCTTCCTCGAGCAGCCATTGATTATCAATGTCTCCCCAGCTGGGGGTGGAACTTCGTTATAATCTCTCCAATCCATGCTGGAATTTTGTGGGGCTTGATCTTGCAAAAGTCTTGTTCATGCAATCACAGCTGCTGTGAGTTCACACTATTTATCCCACACTCCTTTCCTCAAGGCTCAGGGATCATCACAGAGGGAAGAGGTGGCAGAGCAGAGGAGAAGCAGAAGAAAGACTGGAAAAGCCAGAGCCATTGGTGATGACAGCCATTTTTTCTTAAAGTCAGTATACTCTTTCCAGAAAGAGAAAGTGAAATTATTTCTCCATGTCCCGACCAAGGGTTCTATTTACATATGCAATATGAACATACTTTCCAAATACCATTGAATTTTGTCCTTCATTATTGGATGTCTTCTGTTTTCAGTTACACTCTGCCTAATGTATAAACTTGAGCAAACTAATTTTCCTGTCTCTAATTAAGCCCATTGCAATATTTCACTCGTTCAAGCTTCCTGTTAAATGAAACATTATTTTCACTTATCAGTGTTCTGTGATGTGTTCCTAGTGGTTTCTAATTGGGGACAATTATAAGAAGATAAATCTAAAGTCAGCAGTGGCAGTTGTCATTACCATATCCCTGCTCTGCTCCTGAGGACTTCCCGTTTGTTTAAGACAACAGGGAACTCAGGATCAGAGCGAGGCTTGATGAACCAGCACAGGAAACACACAGCCAGCGAGGACATCCTTCATTTTAATTTGTTGGTTTAATACAGCTTGAGAGGAAATCACAAAATCCTCCTCACCTGGTGTGCTTAATGGCTTTAATGAAATGAGTGGGTGGTGTTGACTTAGTTCTTACCAGACTCATTGAGTCTTACAGCCCTGGACAAACTGTTGGAATGAGCCATTTGCTCAGAAAAGGCACCGCATGCAATGATATGCATTTATACAAATGTTATAACAAAACCTGGTATTTTGTGCAGTAATTATAAGCAACTTAATTGAAAAAGGGATTAAAAAGGGAGCTCAGGTGAGGTGACTGATATTTTTTGCACAGGTGAAGTGAGGGAAGGGTCCCTGGGGGCAGGGGTAAGGTTGAAACAGATGATTGTCAACCCAGGAGAAAATCTTGCCTCTCCCCAGGGCCCAGGTTTCCTTCTGTAGTCAGGAAGAAATAACAAGGAAATCAAATGTGACTTTTGTTTTCTTTTATTTGTAATTGATAGGCTTCACCTGATTTCTCTACTGAAATGTAAAGTGATTCTATGAAAGTGTTGAGTTAATAGAAAAAAACACAGGCAAAGTGGGGTGAAATGTTGGTATGGGAACTTTTGATTAGCATCATCATACATGTGCGTACATATGTGAGTTCACCAACAAACAGACACACACACTCACATAGATACACAAACCATACCATGAGCACACATAACAATAACAAAACAAGCCCATCCTTTTTGCCCTAATTTAGAATGGGGACATTTGACAAATGTCAGTATCTAACCCCAGGGTTAATGATGCACAGGGAATGAAATTTTAGTTTGTCTGGGTGAAATAAACTGTGCATAAGGGTCATACTTCATGTCTCTCATTTTCTTCCTTTGTAGAGATTCAATCAAGAACTCTTCATGCTATTGGTAGGAATTTTATATTCTGTAGGGATGAGCAGTTGAATTTGTAAGTTTTAAAGGCTCTCACAACTGTTTTAAAGAAAGAGTAAGCCTGTGCTATGTGTTGAAGTACTCTGAAATGTTTCTTCCATGAAGTCAACAGTATCCAGCAGCTGCTCTTTACTGAGATTAATCTACATAGCAGTGCATTTGTATGGACTTTCTTTCTTTTCTTTTACTTTTTTTCTTCTGGGCTCCTTTTTGGAGGCAGGTGTTAAATGACTTGCATGCTGCTGGTTTGTGTTCTACAACTTAAAGTGAAAGGTGACAAAAGTCTTTTGGAGGGGGACTCAGTAGAGCCTACCATCAATCCATGGAGATGCCAAGAAATCAAACAATAACTATTGGACTGATACTCCACCGCTCCTGGGAAGCAGTTAATCCACTAGACAACCCCACCACCACCACTGCCACACACTCACACACATATTAACTCCAGGCTTTGGGAAGAAACAGTGGTTTCTCTACCTCCCGTGGAATCTGGACTGGCCAGCAACCCGTTTCTACTAATAAAAGGGAGGAGTTGGAAAGGGGAAGAGTGGAACGTTTTAATTTCTAACTTCTGCAGGCTGGGTCTTAGGGGATCTTCAGCTGTTAGTCCCTTTAATAAACAAAATACCTCTGAGACGCCAGCTTCCATAGATGATGTTTGGCTACACTAAGACAACCATGCTATGAGAAAGCCCAAGCTGGAGACACAGGAGCTGCACAGAGGCGCACAGAGTTGGCAGATATATGAGAGAAATGGTCTTGAAATTTACTTCTGAGCTTGATTGGTAGAATGAATGACCTTGGTTAATGCCACAAGGAACAGGAGAGCTCCCCGCCTAAGCCTCACTTAGACTCTCTACCCAAAGGATCTGGAGCAGGTGTATTTGTGTTCCTGCCCCTGAGCTTGGAAAGGTTCGTTAAAGTGTAACAGATAATGAAAACAGTGTGCTCAGCACACAGAGCTCCCTGGCAGCCAACAGGAAGTCAAACTGGTCAAATGACTGACTATTGAATGTGCGAGTCATACTGAATTTATCCTCCATAACAAGATATGTGCAGAGACACTGGGTTAAGCATTGTGTATTGTCTTCATTGCATAATGAGTCAATCTTATAGTTTATTTAATTCTTAAAAGAAGTGCTAAGTGCACTCCATACTCTGGATTTCTGAAATTGAGATTTAAAACAAAACTATTAAAGTGCTACGTCTTATTACTTTGAGAAAATTATAGTTCAGAATGGAAACAACATGCAAATTATCAAGAGATGATAACATAGAAAGTGATGCAAATGAGAATATATTAACTGTATTAAGACCTGTTAAGACTAGAGAGGAATTTTCCCCCAGATTTCCTGCACCAGGGAGGACATCTGGGCACACACATGGTTTGATCCAGGTCTCGAAAGAAATGATGGGACAAAATTTAACAGAGGAAAGCAAAGGAACTATGTGTGCGTATTGACACGGCACACTTCTAACATGAGACAAGCAAGGAAGAAAAAAATTAATGACTTACGTCAGTGTAACACTTCTAGATGATGCTGCCTGCAGGTGGATGGGAATGACTGTGTGGGATGAAATTTGGGTTGGGAGACACTACCGTGTTACCGTGGTGCAAAGGAGGCACGTGGGTCACAGCTTTAGCCAGACTGTGATACTGGGGAGAGTGCAGAAAGAGCAGGTCTCTGTCATGGGAGAAGGTTAATGACATGATAAAACAGCAGTCACAGAAGGCACATACATGAGTTCTGCTCCAGGGGCACCTGGCTTTAGATCCCCATAATTCTCTGTATGTGCAGTGAAATATATTTGAAACAGCGTGCATCTTAGGTGCTCCTATGGAGAATGCAGCTGGAATTCCTCATGCGATGAAAATTTACAGGGGGACATCTCTTGTAAAGTAACTGTGTGTGTGTGTGTGTGTGTGTGTGTGTGTGTGTTCCACATCAAATTTCTACAGGAATCTTACTTTTAACACAGTCATTTCAGCGGCAAACATCAACATTACAATAATTCACAATAACATGAATGTGCCCAATATCACTAGTTATCACAGAGATCTACATTAAGAGCAAACTAAGGTATTGACTTACATCTACTTGGAGAATAATTTTTTTAACTTTCTTTTTATTTACTCTGTGTGTCTTTCACGTGTCTCCACATCTCACCATCTCCCTCCTCCAAAATATAAAACAAAATAAATTTTAAGAGAAGAAAGGGTAAAAAGAAAAAAAAAGGAATAAAAGGAGAATCCCGTCATGGAAGCTGCAGTGTGACACAGACAGTCACACAGTTGCTGTGGATATCACTCTGTATCAATAAAGCGCTGATTGGCCGGTAGCCAGACAGGAAGTATAGGTGGGACTAACAGAGAGGAGAATTGAGGGAACAGGAAGGTAGAGGGTGGACGGCGTGGAGCCGCGGCCAGGAGAAGGAAGATGTAAAGTACCGGTAAGCCACGAGCCACGTGGCAAAGTAGAGATTAATAGAAATGGGCTAAATATAAGAGTAAGAGCTAGACAATGATAGGCCTGAGCTAATGGCCAAGCAGTTTAAATAATGTAAGCGTCTGTGTGTTTATTTTATAAGTGGGCTCGGAGACTGGCGGGACTTGGGAGCTCGGAGACTGGCGGGTGGCAGAGATTTGTCCTGACTGTGGGCCCGGCAGGAAAACTCTAGCTACACACAGTATACCCCTTTATCCACAGATTTTGACATGCAGGAGTTCATCCCAAAGAATCATTGGTCTGGTTCAAGATCCTTGGTCTCTGCTACAGTATGGACACTGGGCCCTCACTGCAGCTCCTCCTGCACATCCCATTGCTGCCCTGTAACACAGAGATCTCACAGCCCTGGATCCTCAGGACGGCCCCCCTACTATCCCCAGTGCTCCAGAAGATCACAGATGGGGTGGATGTTGGGGTGGGCCAACACTTAACCCTGGTTCTGAACCTCGGTAGTTGCAGGGTAGTTGTCTTAGCCACCTGGGCGAACTCTCCAGCATTGCCTTGGCTAGTTCACCCCTTATAGCAATAAAATGGGGCAGGGGCATTTCTCCCTCTTTCAAGTCCTCAGTCTCCTACACCTACACCTTCAGGGCCAGCTCTACTGTGTTGTACAGGCAAGGTGTAGGGGCCGCTCTCCCCAATGGTGCAGTCTATGAGGGGCAGGAACAGCTACCCTGCTTTTATGACCTCAGGGCCAGCTCTTTCACCTGCCTCAGGTGTTGATGGGGCTGGGGGCACATCTCTCCTCTGCCCAGGCTGCCATGTGACAGATGAGTAATGGGGACAGCTCTCCCATGCTCACAAAGTCAGGGCTGGCTCACTCACAGCTCTGGCAACAGGGTTAGCTCTACTGTGCTGCCCAGGTCCACTTTCCTGAGTATTGTGCTCCCCCACACCAGATGCAACACTCTGGGAGAGCAGGCCCTTCATCTACAAGAGAATAATTTTTTAAATTAATTCTTTTATTTTTTTGAGATTATAATGTAATTATATCCTCCTCTCTTCTCCTCCTTCCCTCCAAACCCTCCCATAGGTGCTGTTATTCAAATTCATGGCCTATTTATTTATTTATTTAACATCCTGACAGAAATTTCCTCTTTCCCCTCTCCTCCCCTTCCCTCCTCCCACCTCCTCTCCACCTCTCCTCAATCTACTCCTCCTCTGTTTATGTTCAGAAAGGGGCAAGCCTCCCATAGGTATCAACAAAGCATGGCATATCAAGTTTTCATGGCCTCTTTTTATTAACTGTTGTCGCATACATACATGTACATACCTAT
Source organism: Peromyscus nudipes (assembly GCA_902168325.1). Taxonomy (NCBI): domain Eukaryota; kingdom Metazoa; phylum Chordata; class Mammalia; order Rodentia; family Cricetidae; genus Peromyscus; species Peromyscus nudipes. Next base: position 8,239 of record CABHPH010119848.1, read on the forward strand.
ACATATGCATATATATTATAAATACATAAGTATAATACACTAAGTCTGTCTAGTGTTACTTGTATCTATGTTTTCAGGGATGATCAGACAACAACAACAGACATGCTAGTGTGGTCAAGGGAAAGCCTGAGAGGCCTCAACCCTACATGAAGAACTAAAGGCAACTAAGTAATGCAGAGAGTAGGAGAAACAGTCTTCCCTGGGGAAGGACACACCTATTGGTTATCCAATACCAAATGGTCAGCCCTGGAGAGTCATTTTTAAGAAGACTGACATTATGAATCTTAACATAGGTGTGAAGCCACTGAAATCTAAGCATTTTGTTAAGGAAATGTAAACTCTACAAACACGTGAGGGATTGGCAAAAAGTTTCTTTGTCAATGAAAACTACAGTTAACCAATGGCTGAGTGATTTGAACTAAAAATTTACAAGGAAACACAAAAGGAAAAATATCAGTAGAAAAACGTAACTTTATTCATAACTTTTCCAAAGTGAGGAGAATCCCAGTGTTCATCCATGAGAGCATGGGTACACAGAGTGTAACCATGCAATGAAAAGTGACCACACAAGCAGAAAGTTACACAGTATTGCAGACATGTGAGGCAACAAGGAGAGAGCTCAGAGCTGCACAATCTCCTGCCTGTCAGATTGATGAGCGATTGTGAGAGACCAGTAATGTCTTCTTGTCTTGTGTTTCGTGTGTGTGTGTGTGTGTGTGTGTGTGTGTGTGTGTGTGTGTGTGTGTATGTGTGTGCGTGTGTGTGTGTGTGAGTCACTGAATTAAGACTGACTGAATAAGCATGGTTTATTGGAACATGTGCAATTTACCAGTGTCTACATCCCTGAAAAGGACACCCCACCCTCAGCAACTATTAGCTAGCATTTGTCCCTCAGGGATGGGAGGGGCCTTGTGCATCCTTCCCTAATCCATGCTATGATGTTGATGTTTTGATGTTGTGCTGGTCTTTGCAGGTAACTACAGCTGTTATGAGTTTATGATTATATCTGCATGTCATGATCAGAAAACAGCATTTCACAGCACTTTTCCCCATCCTTTGGTATATCCTTCCTATCCAGTCTTCTGTGACCTTCGTTGAGTCTTGGAGGGGGTGATACAGATGTCTCTGTTATTTTCAGCACTTTGACTAGTTATGAGGCTTGGTATTAACTGTTGCCCCACTGTAAAAAGAAACTTCTCTGATGAGCATTGAGACCAGTCTAACCTATAATTAGAAAAATATTTTGAAGGCACTTTCCCATGTGCATTTAGCAAAATAATCAGAGTAAGGTTCCCCATTTAGGGCCCATGACCTCCCAGCCATGGACTCTTGACCAGGTTTACAATATTAGTCATGATTTCTCAACTGTGGAGTGGAACTCAAATCTCATAAGAAAGTGACTGTCATGTATTTGAGTCACAGAACATGGAAAAACCCAATTGGTAGTGGCCTGCAAGCTTTATCCCTACTGACTAGCTTTTATGCTGCTGGAGGTGATATGCACACTACCAGAGAAAAGTAACCATCACCCACTGGTGAACACGGTGAGCTACAGGCACGAATGGCCTGGCAAGACATGCCCATTGCTACATTAGTTACATAATGCCACGGGAATAAACATCCACTTTTTTGATTGGATTTTAGTCTTCCAAAAGATGAAATATGTACCTGGTACCATAATAGAGACCAACAACCTTTGGCTCAGTGGGTCTTAGGTCCTAGAGGAGAAACTAGTACGTTTATTCTGTTAAGTAGACATAATATTGAATGGACTTCAATGACTTATGGTTAGAGCCATAGATTAATGTGATGGACCTTTTTAACTTCATTTCCTACTTGGTGCCTTCACTTTCCCCATAGCAGCCCTGTTTGGAGAAACTCCAAGCGCATTGGGGTGGGTACACCCTGTTGTCCATGTCAGGACTTTAGGGAGTGTCTTTGGCCCCCACTCATTAGCAGTCTTTCCTCTTAATCACAATCAAAACGTCTTTGGAATTCATCAAATGTCCTTAGGTTAAATTGTCTCCCCAGTCTTCCTATCTAACCAATGATTAAGGTCATATATTCTACAAAATGGGTATTGGAAAGAATAAATAACCACCTCAGGCTATTGATGTATGTCAAGGGTAGTCCTAAAGGGAGTATCTGAAACAAACTGCTAAATTTTTGCTCATTAAGTTAAAATCACACTTACTGATGGTGAGTTTACATGTAACACACTACGCCAATGAGGAAAAAAAGAGTGCTGAATTTATATAGGGTTTAGGGAAATACAGAATTCCAGAGATGGCTGATTCCAGAAGCAGAAAGTGTGTGAGGGCAAGAAGTTGGCCCCTGGTATAGACATGCTGTTCTTACTGTGGGCTGTGATACTGTGTGGCTGTTTAGAGAGGCGAGTTTACTGCAGTGAATTTGTGCTGGTTTACATCAGTCATTTGGAACTGGTTTACAATGCCTGTCTGGAGGTGCTTGTCATAGCCAAAGACTAACCAGTCGTCTCCAATAGAGATGGAAATCGTCCTCTTTAACAATATTAAATCGTAAAGTTGATGAAGAAAACTCAAAGGACTGAACAAATATCTTAGTCCACAACATTCAGGGCTCCACAGAAAGTGCCTATACAGATAGATTACGTGATGCTTCTCACAGTTGCTCATGCTTTCCAAGTTTTGAATGAGTGTAAAATTTCTACATTAAACAATCATGATCTGGTCATCTTAATGCCTAAATTCTAATCAAAACAATTCTTAAGTCTACCCTAATTTAAGTCAGGGTTATGTGAGGCAAGGCAATTGAATAAAATAAAGGTTATTTTTTTCTTCTAAAAAAAAAAGAAAGAAAGAAAGACAAAGAAGAGAAAGTGATTGGCTAGCTCCAATCTCCAAAAATAGTTATTTTGCTAGTGCACCACTGGGTGCCTCCTGCCTGGCAGCTCATTACTGTAGCTCACAGCACTCACAACTAGGTAAGACGCTTGATAACTTTTCTTCCCCAGCAGCTTCTGACACGATGAACCCTAGCTAGCAGGGAGGAGGCTTTTGATTTCTCCACATCCTGCAACTAAGGTATGTGGTATCTTCAGCAACAGGGTCTTAGCACCAAGTTCTGATGGGCAAAGAAGAAGAATGGCAACAACCTGTAGCGTTTTGAGTAACTCAAAGGCCTCTCTGGCTGAAGACCGGCACTCCACACCTAACACTTGATGTTATTTACTACGATTATTGTTTGGTTGACTTTAAAGTCCAGCTCTTTTTTCAGATTTCCTAAGTATCAAATATTTACAGTTCGCAGTTGCTTGAGCGCTTACTGAATGCAGTTTTAGTGGTCATGCATAGTAGTGATGGGGGGGATAAACTAGTCACTATGAATCTTACTCACCAATGAAGAAACTGGTATAGAAGAAAGGATGGCATGGCAGAGTAGAGGTGGGAGGGACTTGTCCTTCAGGACAGTGATTTTTTTTTTTTTGTTGTTGTTGTTATTTTGAGACAGGGTTTCTCTGTGTAGCTTTTGGAGGCTGTCCTGGAACTCACTTTGTAGATCAGGCTGGCCTCGAACTTGCAGAGATTCACCTGCCTCTGCCTCCCGAGTGCTAGGATTAAAGGTGTGCACCACGGCTGCTGGCTAAGGACAGTGATTCTTACAGAACCCTCTTCCCCACTGGGCATGACTCAGGGAGAGCCAATCATTGCCAAGCCAGGGTTGCCATCCTGTAGGCATTTACAGTGTTGGTGGACTTGTTGGAGATGAGTCAAAGGGCAGCAGATGTATGGGTCTGAACATCACTCATTATAAAATCCTGCCTAAGAGTGGAACAATATGAACTTAATTTTACACGGGGCGTGGAGGGGTTGTGGTGGTGTTGGATAAGATCAGCATCTCCGGAAGTATTCAATGACAAACTTCTAAAGTCCAAGTGGGACATCAGATCCCTTTACAAAGTTGAAACTGGATGCGTGGAAATGTGTGAATACACTGATGAATCTAGCAACGCAAAGGATGCTCACAGTATTTGTACCCATGCCTGCATTTTTCTCTGGACTCCAGAGGGCAGCCATTGCTAACGCTTTTCTCGTATTGTTCACTAGGCTTCCTTCAGGGTTTGATTATTTGAAGTTAAGTACTTGCCAATTCATATAAAATCAGTGTTAAAACAGAAGCCATGTTATGTACAAAATGGAATAAAAAGTTTCCCCCATGTTTTTGTTGATAGTTTTATAATGATAGAAATATGGAAATAAATGTAAAGGAGAGGATGTGAAGATAGAATCTTAGGGAACAGTCTCACTTGCATTTTATTACCTAATTAGTCACCCCTTAAAATGTTAACTTATGAGTGCAAAAGCTTGGGCATATAAAAAAACCAGCCTGCTCTATGGATCTTAACTACATTAGAAGCCTCCTCATCTGTTGTTATAAAATATATTCATTGCACAAGATGATGAGTTTTACTATGACATTTTCATAGATGCAGTTTATATATTTGTTTATATTCAGCCCCCACTGCCCACTTTTATGCCCTGGCTTCCCTTTTCTGGCTCTCTTTCATACCCCAATGGCCCCCCCATTGACTTTTATGTAACACACACACACACACACACAAATGCACATACACACTATTTTTATGTGATGATGGGGCAGGTGTCTAAGCTGAGTCCATAACATAGCTATGGATTGTATAGCAAATAGCATGAATTTATAGGCATCTTTTTGCATGCTGACATAGATTCTTCTTGCTATATTCTTTATTTTTTTCTCAAAGTCAGAATTAGTTGCAAAAATAGATATACTTAAAAGTTACATAACGAATGTCTTGAAATACTTTAAATTCAATATCTAGTTTTAATTTGAGTTAAAAATCACATCACACAGTGGGGTATACCCATAGCTTTTTTTTCCCACACTCAGAATTTCCCTCAATAATAAAAGAATACTTTGTGTGATAGAGATCTGCAGTCCAGTGTACAGGGTTCCCAAGATGGCATTTTCAGAGTTGAATATGAAATTTAACCACATGAGTTTCCTGTAACCACTCACTGGGCTTTAATTTGCATCAAATGGACTCAATAGTGACAGATCTAAGCTGCATGTGCTTTTGGTGGATGGAGAAAGCTGTGGAAGGTGGATCTGTGTGACTTAGCAAGCAACTGGGCAGCTGTGCCATTATCCCAAAAGGCAAGGTCCAATACTGTTCCTTCTCCATCTTTTATTTTGTTAATGGGCTCCATTGGAGAAGAGGGATGAGAGATGTAGACAACTACCCATGGATAATTGGAAGTCTAGGTCAAACTTGGTTGGCTTCTAGGAGAGAAAAATAAGGGAAGGGAGTTAGGAAGAGTTAGTTATGCTAAGATAAACTTCAGAAACAAGAAGGTGCTGTCCCTGTGACCAACCAGAAATCTGCCGACCCTTCTCCTAACATTCATGTAGAACTACGAGAGGATCATTTGCCCAGTGGAACACACCGTATTCCACCTCCGTATTCCCTCACACTTGAATGCAGAATGAGTAGAAAATGTTCTAGTTGATAATTAATTTGCTCACCTCAGATTGTGTCTCAGTTACTCTTCTATTGCTGTGAAGACACACCATGATCACAGCAACTCATAAAAGAAAGCATTTAATTGTGAACTCTCTTACAGTTTCAGAGGGTTAGTTCATTATTGTCATGGTGGGAAGAAGACAGGCATGGAGCTGAGGCAATAGCTGAGAGTTTTACATCATGATCCACAGGCAGCAGGGAAGACTGGGCCTCAGTGTTGACTTTTGAAACCTCAAAGCACACTCACTCCCAGAGACACACCTCCTCTAACAAGGGTACAACAAGGCCACACCTTCTAATTCTTTCAAACAGTTCATCAACTGGGGACTAATCTTGCAAATATATGAGCCTCTGTGTGGGGGAGGGGGCATTTCATTCTCATTCAAACCACCACAGATTGGATCCTCTATATATGACAGGGAAGCTGCACCCATGGAATCTCAAAAATACAGATACCTAAACAAGATCAGAATAATGACAATACCAGTTGACATTCCAACAGGGATGGGCAAAAATCTCATGGGGTCCCATCCCACCCATAGAGGGGATGAGCTACAGGCAATTTATGACTGCTGAGAGAAAAATAATTAGTTTTACCCAGGAATGATCCCCCTAACTGGTTATTCAATAGCAAGTGGTCAGCCATAAATACTTAGGTGCAAGAGTAACTCTAAATGGATTCAGTGGGTTGTATGAAGATGCTTCCATGTCTCTATTTCCCTCCAGATCCGTTTCTACTTTCCTAGTCAACTGATTACATAGAACTCCAGCTGTGATTTGCTAAGATCCTAATGTGAGAAAAAATAAGAACCATTTAATAAGACAGGCTGTTTACTCTAAGAATATTTCAATGTTTATGAAAAGCCAAGAGCAAATAAATGCATTTCTAAATTCTTGTGCGCTATTACTGGATCAGAACAGATTGGTTGTGGAGAATTATGACATGAGACTTACTGGGAGGCATGCCTGATTTGAGAAGACTGAAATGTGTCTCAGCTTTTGGTTACTATTTGAAAATGTTCACAGTATTAGAATCATGAACTATAATGTGCCAACAGTCAGTGTAGACTAACTGTCGTTCAAGGTAAATGTATACTTTTTAAAATGCATTTATGACAGAGTACATATAGATCAGACAAATGTAATGTGGGCAGATACATGATTCTTTGAAAATTTACATTTAACTTCTAGGTAACAGAATCATTCCTTATATTGTCTAATCTCTAAAATTGTAAAGCTTCATTTTAGCTTTTATATGCTGAACTTAAATGTAATTTAAATATAATCATGTGCATCAATTTCGTCAATCTCTGATTGTCTTTTGTGAAAACATATAATGTATATAAAATAACTATAGTTGAGAGAAAGGGGTGTGGTGATATACTGTGCACCCTAATAAAATTTGCCTGAAGATCAGAGAGACAAAGGAACAAGCCACTGCCACGACTTACCTCTTGGACTCCTCAGCCTGAAAAACCTCAACCAATAGGCCTCTAGCCGAATGAGCTTCCTCAGCCGAAAAAGCCTGTAGCTGAAAGGGATGCTTCTATGGAAAAGCTTTTAGTTCCTGTCTCCTCATGCCTTATATACCTTTCTCTGCCCAGCCATCACTTCCTGGGGTTAAAGTTGTGTGTGCTTCCCAGTTCTGGGATTAAAGGTGTGTGCCACCACTGCCTAGCCTCTATGTTTAATTTAGTGGCTTGTTCTGTTCTCTGATCTTCAGGCAAATTTTATTAGGGTACACAATATGTCACCACAAAGGGGCAGGGTTTGGGGTGTAAAGAGATATATTTTTGTTCATCTGAGAGCTGAAAATATAAAGTGTCATTGAGATCAGTGAGATGTCCCAGTGAGTATAGTTGCTTGCTGTCAAATCTAATCACCCAAGTTTGAGTCCCAGAACCTCTACACCTATGTGTGTGTACCTTCCCCCAAGAAAATAAATAAATACAAAAAAATTAAGGTGCCATTACTGAACTAATTTTTTAATTGGTCAAGCTTTCTTTTGGCAATTTCATACACGTGTATAGGGCACTCTGTTACTCTCACACTTCTCTCTTCTTATCGCCACCCTACCCTTCGCATTCCCTCACAGGCCCTTTTCCTACAGCTGTGCCTTCTGTTTTCTTTGGCAACTCACTGAGTGAAGCAGGGCTGTCTGTACGACCTTAAGTTTGGAACTGTCCACTGGAGCCTGGTGGAGTCACCATTTGGCGCACAATTCATTACTTTTAAATGATGATGATTTTGCTATGAGAGAAAGTTGGAAAATAGTACACCAGGATCTTGCTCGCTAATTACTTTCTTGAAAGGTGTGTCAGACAATTGATACCCAGGACCCCTGTGATGTTTCCGAGTTATTCTTACAGCTGCATCGAAGATCACAGAGTATCTGACTTTATTTGCCATGAAGAGGTGATACAAATGCCAAAGCTGCTTCTCTAGTCTGTCACCACTGGTTCACTGTGTTTACAATTTGCAAACATGAAAAGTATTCAAATATTGAAATTCTTTCTAAGAGAATCCAAGAAGTTAGTGAGTGATGTCTCCATTCCAGGGCCAGAAGCAGTGAGTATCGTTCAGACCACCAGGTCCCTTAACTGTCAGTGACGTGAGTATTTACAAAGTATTTTTTCTAACCTGCACTGCCACTAACATATTATGAGCCATAATTATCTTACTCCCCTTTTCTTCTTTAATACAATTTGACAAAATTTACAGTAGCAAATATGCCCATGTGGCTTTTTAGTTTGACTTTTCCCCAGTATTTTTGGTATGAGAACCTTTTATGTGTGGTTCAGTGAAACATCTTTTGATTGCTTAAGATTATTAAAAAAAAAAAAAAAGGTTGGATAAAGCACAGGGACAAATAGCCAAATGAATGGAAACACATGAACTATGAACCAATGGCTGAGGGGCCCCCAACTGGATCAGGCCCTCTGAATGAGTGAACAGTTGATTGGCTTGAACTGTTTGGGAGGCATCCAGGCAGTGGGACCAGGTCCTGTGCTCATTGCATGAGTTGGCTGTTTGAAACCTAGGACTTATGCAGGGTCGCTTGGCTCGGCCTGGGAGAAGGGGACTGGCCCTGCCTGGACTGAGTCTACCAGGT
>CABHPH010119849.1:0-25000 GCA_902168325.1 Peromyscus nudipes
GGGGGTTGAAATATGGGAAAGAAGGAAGAGGGAGGAAATATGGAGGACAGCCAAAAATACAGGGCCATTTGGAACCTCCAAAGCATCATAAGATATATACATATTTGAAAGTGATCAAAATAAAATTACCTAATAATGGGGGAGACAGAGCCTTAACTTGCCATCTCTTGTCAACAAATGAAGCTTTCATTACCAGGATTGGATTACGGCTAATTTAGTTGTAGGCCAGAGAGGTCCCATGGGAAACACCACACAGCCCAGTCTGTTGTTCTCTAGGAACTGACGGCAAGGCGCCATCGCTGAAGACAATGCCTACACGACACAATGAACATGGGAATTTGAGCTGAGCCACATAGCGTCCTTTCGCCCGTGTCTCTTGCAGCTTTGTTGCAGAAAGATACTCTGCACACTACCAAAGTTGAAACAGAAACACCAAGCCACCCGCAAACACTTTGATCTACGCTGCTGTACCGTCTGAAAGATACGCTAGGGCAATGGTGGCGTAAAGATCGTGGGAGTGACCAACCAATGTCTAATTAGACTTAAGGCCCACTTCACAAGATACCTGGCATGGCTTGGTTTGGTTGACTAAGAACTTGAGGCTAGGATTCTAGGGCTGGTAGGCTCTGCAGAACCAGCACAGCTCTAGCCCAGGTCTTTAGAATTGGAGGGTGAAGAATTCACCCATGAGCCCATTCAGAGCCTCTGGTGCCCAGCTGTCTGGCACCATTACACCCTCTCAGCAGAATCACCTTGCCAGTCCAGATATCTAGGTAAATAGCTTTTGTTGGAAGGTGCATTCTGTGGCCCAGAGGAGAAAATAGGAACCTGCATAGTGCTATTAAGACTCAGTGGGAGACAAAGGCTTCTGGGCTCTCTGCCCTGGGCTTGGAAGACAACGTACAGGACTACCCAGCACGTGATGGGCTCTGTTTTGGTAAGCAAATATATGGTGGGGTGTGGAAGAGAGGGAGAGAGAGAGTGAATGGTTCATATCCTGTGGAGAGAGGCGGATCCAAAGTGTTGAAGACAGTGAGGAGTGCGGGCTGAAGTGGGTGGCCTCCTTGTCACTTGGGTCATGGTGCTGTTCATGCCTGAGTTGAGGCCAAGGACCATGTCTGTACCAGTTGCCCTGGTACAGCTGATGTCCTTGACTCCCATTACCACTGAAGGCCCCTAGAGGATAGGGCTGCACAGAGTTGACTCTGCCCCTCACTGGTGCAGCACTAGGGAGAACTGGTTCTACCCCTCACTGACTACAGCACTGGAGATAGCTAGCAGATCCCACATAACACTGGACAGCATGAGAAAGCTGACCCTGTTGGTGGAGGTGTGGTCAGGCTGGCTCTGAGGGTGTGAGACTGAGAGGGCTGGTCCTGCCTCCCCTTTGTCTGCCCTGTGGTGGTAAGGAAGATGCCTCCTCCACTCCTTACCACTTATGGCAGGTGGGAGATCTGACCTAGCCCCTCCCTCACCAACTGCTATACTGAGGAAAGCAAGCCATGCACCTCACCTGAGAAACTCAGTAGATCTGACCATGCTGGTGATGGTACAGGTAAGCCAACCCCAAGGGCATATGTGAGGGAGAGCTAGTCCCACTTCTCAGCTGTCATGCAGCACGACCAAGGAAGAGATGCCTTCCCTTGCCCCTCACCCCTTGCTGCCTACAGCACTGAGCTGAGCAGACCCTGCACCTCACCTAGGTACAATAGTAGTGCCACCCCTGCTGACAAGGGTGCAGGAGAGCCTGCCATGAGGTCATGAGAGTGGGAGAGCTGGCCCTCAACCCTGTCTTCCATGCAATGATGAGGGATGAAGGGCCCTTGACAGGACTGTGGCCATCTTAAAGGACTGCAACTACATTAGAAAGAGGTCAGATAGGGGACAGCAGGCCCTTGTACAAACAATTCTGGGAAAAACCACAGGGACCCCTCCACCCCAGACCCAGCCAATCAGAAGCTGTGCAAAACAAGTTCCAGATGTTTTATGATGATATAGATAAAAATACCATAACCATCAGAGGATGTAAGTTTCCTGCTGGTATAGATAGAATGTCATAACTGTCAGAGGATGTGCCAGTTTCCTTGTAGCTGCAACCCTCCAGTTTAAGCCAAGCATCCCTGGCCCAAGTAAGCACCAATCCTGAGCCTGTAACTACATGGATTTGGAAATCTCTTATCTTCTCCCCTGCCCCCACCCTGAATACAACTAATATCCTGCCCTGCTACTGCTCAGGTTCCCAGGGTCCCTCCTGTTTCACCACTGAATTGGACAAACATAGAACCTGAGTTCAAACATGAAATATTCAAGACTCTTTGTTTTTGCATCTGGATTTGGTCTCATGGTAATCTTTGAGGATTCTGGACTTTGGATACAACATTTGGGGACTCATCCAGGATCCCCAAGCCCACCACAACTACCCTCCAGTGAGTCTGTGTACAAATCAACAATCAGGTTATTGTCTTTCTAATCTGAGTCTGTTCCAAATTTGAGCTCATTCTGTTGACCCACATTTGGTCTAGTGGGATGCGCTGGAGGTTCGCAGTCAGGGGTATTGGGAGATATCCTAGGACCCTGCAGGTTGGTCAGGAGACCCTTCTGAAGAGGGTTAGATCCCCCTTATATCTCTGCAGGGATAAGATGGCTTGCAACCACAGTCCAGTGTGAGACCGGCATCTCTCTTTCAGTTTTGCCTGCAGGCACCTGTTTTGTCTGTCATTGTCTGTTTTGTCCTGGTCTGTTTTCTGCTCCTTTTCTTGTCTGAACACCCTGAACTCATGGGCCAGTCTTCCAGTCACCTCATTCCCCTGAGCCTCTTTTTTGACCATTTTAAGGATTTCAGGAAGTACAGACAGTGGAATGGAATGGATAATCTCAAGATAGGCCGCCTGAGGAATCTCTGTGAATTAGAATGGCCTACATTCGATACTAATTGGCCCATGAGAGCACTTTTGATCTCTCCATGATAGGAAAAAACCAAGGATGTCATCAATGGAAGACCCAGACAACTTGACCAGATTCCCCGTATCAACATACGGGAGGACATGGTCTAGTCTCCTCCTCCCTGACTCAAGCCACTAGTCCCAACCAAATCACCCAGGACTTCAGCAGTCTTTGCCCTGAAGGAGCATGGAGGGCTTGGAAAACCCAAGCTATCGGCTCTGCTGGTTCTCCAGGGCAGAACAGAGAATGACCTCTTCTTTTCTCTGCCACCCTAACATTTACCCCCTCCCATTGATCCCCAACTGGGGCCAGTGCCCCAGTCACCACCACAGAGTCCTGGAGAGGCTAGGTGTTTGGTCAGTCATACTAACAGATGAGCCCTCCACAAAGCCACCAGTCATGAGCCTGATTCTGCAGCCCTGCCCCCCCAGGTGGTAGGGCCCTTGAGATGACCAGGGAATTGAGAATTACCAATACTGGCCATTTGCCATGTCTGGTCTCTATAATTGAAGAACTAGAACCCCCTGTTTTCATACAACCCCAAGATTGTCTTAGATTCTGTGATTTTTTTACTCATCATCCCACTTGGGATGATTGCTAGCAATTGCTACAAATTCTCTTTACAACAGAGCAGAAGGAGAGGATCCTGATCGAGGCTCAGAAATTGGTTCTAAGAGCAGATGGAAACCCTATCACTAAGCAGGCACTCATTGACCAAGGATCTCCCCTGACTCAAAGCAATTGGGACTTCAACTCTCCAGAAGGTAGGGAGAGTCTCAAAATCTACTGCCAGGTTCTAATGGGGGTTTCAGGGCAGCTGCTGGGCACCCAGCTAATATGGCTAAAATTTATAATGTTCAGCAGGAGACAAAAATCCTTTTTTGAAAAGCTGATGGAAGCCTTCAGGGCATATTTCCCTATGGAAATGAAGCATCAAAGCATAAGGTCAGCTGTACTTTTGGCCTTTGTAAACCAGGAAGTCCCTGATGTCAGAAAGAAACTTCAAAAAATAGATGGCTTGGCAGGCAAATTGTTAAACAATGTGATGGAGGTGATGAACAGAGTCTATAACAATAGAGAAAGGCCAGAAGACAGACAGGCTAGGCAGAGGGTGAGGAGAACGGGAAACAACAAAGGGTGATGGTGGCCACAAACGGAAAACAGACTCACAACATGGCCCATACTCTCCTGGCAGCCCCAGCCTCAGACCAAGGGGAGAAATGCAAGTGGCTACACTGCCCTCAAGATGGAGGCTGGCCCCACCTTCAAGAAGGACAAATGTGACTGCTGTGAGGAGACAGGGCACTGAACAAAGGAATGCCCCAAGAAAGAGGGATGCAGGAAGCCCTGGCATGTCGTGGTGGCAGAACACAGGGGGAAAAGTGAGTGGAGGGGATTAGGTTTGAACCCCTTCCCTGAACCTAGGGTAACTTTAAGGCTGGAGGGGAAACCTGTCCAATTTATAGTGGATGCAGGCACCCAACACTTAGCCTTAACAGAGCCGAAGTCTCAAAGAAAAATGTCTGGGTACAAGGAACTACTGGCATAGGCTAATACTCACAGACTGCCCAAAGACAAGTGGATCTCGGCTTAGACTGGGTAGCCCACTTGTTTCAGGACACATCCAATTGCTTGTAACCTCTCTTGGAGAGGGACTTGCTAACAAAAATTGTTGCCCAAATATCCTTTGAAAAGGACAAAAGCACTGTGACAGACCCAGAAGGGAAGCCAAAACAAGTCTTGACAGTACAATTAGAAGATGAATGTAGACTCCTCAAATCACCCCCTCAGCCTCAAAAAATAGGCTCCTGGATGGCTATGTTCTTAAAGGCCTTTGTAGAAACAGGGGGGGCTGGGTTTGCTAAGCATCACCCCCCATCATATTGGTACAATTGAAGCCAGGTGCTACCCCAGTATGTGTACACCAGTAGCCTGTGTCAGCTGAAGTGTGAAGGAGCATTACCCTGCACATCCACCACTTGTTTGATCAAGGGATCCTAAGCCCTTGCCAGTCAGTCTAGAATACTCCCTTACTCCCTGTCAAAAAGCCACACTCCAATGACTACTAGATAGTTCAGGACCTAAGAGATGTTAATAAAAGAGTCATGGACATACATCCCATTGTGCCAAAACCATACACTCTCTTAAGCTCCCAGGCACCTGATCAACAGTGGTGCACTGTGCTCGATCTAAATGGTGCCTTTTTCAGCATGCCCCTAGCCCCTCAAAGTCAATCCTATTTTGCATTTGAATGATATGTCCCAGAAAAAGGCTTAAATGGACAATTAACCTGGACAAGATTACCCCAGGGGTTCAAAAATTCACCCACAATATTTGATGAAGCCCTTCATGAAGCTCTGTGGGCCTATCATGCTGAGCATCCACAGATCACTCTCCTGTAATACATGGATGACCATAGCAGCAACCAACAAAGACTACTGTCAGGTAGGAACTCAGGATCTGCTTGGGACCTTGGGAGCTCTAGGGTTCCAAGTCTCAGTCAAAAAGGCCCAGATTTGTCAGATAGAAGTGACTTACTTGGGCTACATACTTAGGGGCAGACACAGATGGCTCTCAGAGGCCTGAAAAGAGACTGCTGAAAATACCTGCCCCAAGTACCCAGAGGGAGATCAGGGAATTCCTAAGGTCAGCAGACTTCTGCAACCTCTGGATCCCAGGCTCCACAGAAACAACAGGGTCCCTATATGAAGCCACCTGGGAAGGTCAGCTCTTTGTCTGGAAAACAAACAAAAGTAGGCCTTCAAACCAGGTCAAAACAGCACTGCTGTCTGCCGCAGTGTTGGGGCTACCAGACATAAACCATTTCATCTCTGTAGATGAAAGAAGAGGGTGGCAAAAGGGGCCCTGACACAGTCTCTTGGGCCTTGGAAACGGCCAGTGGTATATCTCTCTAAACATCTAGCTTCAGGATGGTTTCCTGTTTGAGGATCATAGCGGCCACTGCTCAGCATGTCAAAGATGTGGATAAACTCATTTTGGATGAAGAATTAATGGTGACCACCCCCCATGCCCTAGAAGGGGTCCTCAAACAGCCTTCCAAGTGCTGGTTGAGTAATGCACAAATGACCCACTATCAAACCTTCCTCTGTAACCCATCTTGCATCTGCTTCACCACATCGATGGCCTTAAATCTGGCTACCTTACTCCCTGACCTGGATCTGGACAGCCAACCCATGACTGTTCTGAGATACTAAGCCGGGTTCATGGGACTCGGTATGACCTGAGAGATCAACCACTGCCAGATGCAGAACTTACACCAATGGAAGCAGCTTGTCAAAGATGGAAAAAGGTATGCAGGTGCAGCCATGGTGGTGGAACAGAAAGATATGTGGACAAAAGCTCTCCCCCCCGGGAACTTCCACACAGAAAGCAGAACTGATCACTTTGACGGAAGCCCTACAACTGACTAAAAGGAAAACATTTAATGTATTCACTTACAACCACTGTGCCTTTGCCACAGCACATGTACATGGGGCCCTGTACCAGGATGGGGGCTCCTCACAGCCAAGAGGAAGACTATTAAAAATAAACAAGAGATCCTAAATCTGTTTCAGGCCCTTTGACTTCCCAAAAAGCTGGCTACAATCCACTCCCAGGCCACCAGTAAGGAGACTCCCTGGTTGCCCAGGGGAACCACTGGGTGTAGCTGGAGTTTTCTCCAGTCCTGCTCGGGCCTGCAGCTGCTCAGACCCATTATAAGTATTACTTATAAACTGTATGGCTGTGGCAGGCTTCTTGCTATCTAGTTCTTATATCTTAAATTAACCCACTTCTATTAGTCTATAAGTTGCCACATGGCTTGTGGCTTACAGGTACTTTACATCTTGCTTCTCATGGCAGTGGCAGCTGGCAGTGGCTCCTGACTCAGCCTTCCCCTTCCCAGAATTCTCCTCTCTTCCTTATCCTGCCTATACTATACTTCCTGCCTGGCTACTAGCCAATCAGCATTTTATTTATCAATAAATCAGAGCAACACTCACAGCATACAGAAAGACACCCCCAGCACTTGGGCTGACAGGGCCACTAAAGAGGTGGCAGAAGAAGTGGTCCTGGTTGTGACATTAAAACTGCCATGGTCTGCCCCCTGACTTGACTGACAATCCAGCATACTCTGCTGGGGATTGAGTCCTCATCCATAGCCTGCCCAAAGTTTGGCAGCCACAGAAACTGAAAGGATGGTGGCTAAGGGGGAGTGGGAGATTAATTCTACCAATAAAAATGGCCATGGACCTTCTGAGACACATTCATCAGACTACACATCTGGGGCTCAAGAAGACAAAAGACCTACTTAGAACAGTCTTGACCGAAGATCTTCAGCCTCTGAGACAAAACAGAACAAATAGCCTCTAAATGCCTTGCCTGCCAATTGGCCAATACAAGGCCTATCAGAGAACATCCTGGGACCTGGAAGAGAGAAACCCAACCAGGGACACAGTGGGAGACTGACTGCATGGAGGTAAAACCAGGAAAATAAGGCTACAAATATCTGTTAGTTTTCATAGATACCTCTTCAGATTAGGTAAAAGCCTTCCCTACCAAACATGAGACAGCTCAGATGGTAGTCAAGAAACTGCTGGAAGACATCATTCCCAGATATAGTACTCCTGTCCTATTAGGCTCAGATAATGGACCAGCATTTGCTGCAAAGATAACTCAGAATTTAGCAAGAATACTGGGGGCAGATTTGTAATTATATTGTACCTATAGACCCCAGAGTTCTGGACAGGTAGACCGCATGAATTGGACCCTAAAAGAGACCCTTATCAATTTAACCATGGAAACTGGTAGTGATTGGGTGGCTCTCCTTCTTTTTGTCTTATACTGAGTCTGAAAATCCCCATACACCCTCAGACTTACCCCCTTTGAGATTATGTTTGTCAGACTTCCCCCTATACTTCCTAATCTACAGTCTAACTTGCTAGCTGAATTTACTGATGCCAATTTGCTTGCTTCCCTGGAGGCAGCAGCCTTGGTGTATAAAGCCATCTGGCCATGATTGTGCACATTGTATGAGACAGCCCCACTCCCAACCCCATACTGGCTACAGCCAGGAGACTGGTTCTATATCTGGTGACACCAATGTAAGACCCTAGAGTATTATTGGAAGGGACCTTACACCATGATGCTGACAACCCCTACTGACACCAAAGTCAATGGGATCACCACCTAAATTCACCATCCCCACCCCTGATCTGTCAACCTGGAGCTGACCGAACCACCAGGACCAAGACCAGACAACACCAAGCCCCAGCAAAACTGGACAGAAGAATCAGAATCTAAACTGAGGCTCAAATTAAAGGTCAAGCAACTAGATGGAGGTACTGTTTCTCACATTACTCCTAGGTCCCCTGGGCCTAGGCGGAGCCACTGATAATCTACATCAGCCCTTCAACCTGACTTGGATGGTCACAGATGTGTCCACTGGAGATATTCTTAACCAAACCTCCAAGGTAGCCCCTCTTAATATCTGGTACCCAGAACTGAACTTTGATCTGTGGCTTCTGTTTCTGGATTGGCACACATGGGGATTATTGCACAATTATTTTTATGTCTATCCCAGTAGTAAGCAGAAAAGGGGCACATGTTGGAGGACAGCTGATTTCTTTGGCAGGTCCTGGGGATATGAGAGCATGGATGATATATACTGGATAGCCTCCAACCAGGGAGTCGCCACTAGAGTGGGTAGGAGCTCTAAGCAGGTGACCATGAGAGGTCAGAAAGTTATTACCTGTGGCCAGACTTGCCACCCTCTTTGCAATCCCATTAAAGTAAACTTTACTGAGGCAGGAAGAAAGCCAGCATATTGAATGCTGAGAAAAACCTGAGGAATAAAACTCTATACAGGCTCCTATCCCGGGGCCCTCTTTACCCTACAGCTTACACAGCAGTTGCCCTTTCTACCACAAGTGGTAGGACCTAGTAAAGTTCTCCAGCCCCCGGCCAAACCAAATACACATGTCCAACCTCTGGCCAAACCAAGTAAGCCCACTCACATGTCACCTGCCAATTCCACTTCAGCTTCCTTCTCTCCCTCACTTATCTCATCCACACCTGCTCCCTCAGGGACTGAGGACCCTCTATGGGCATTGTTGGTCAATGATAACCAGGTGTTGAATACCTCTACGCCAGAATACACTCAATCCTGCTGGTTATATTATGATATGCAGCCCCCATACTACAAGGGCATAGCTATATTAAAACCTTTCCATAGATCTGTGGATGTCAGCCAATGCCACTGGGAACAGAAGAGACCTGCTCGACTGACCATGCAGTCCATCAATGGACAAGGGATATGTCTAGGATATGTCCCTAGTCAATATAAATATCTCTGTGATCAAACTGAGGCCACTGTAAGTCAGACCTATCATCTCCCACCAGCTGGAGGATGGTGGGCCTGCACCACTGGGTTAGCATCCTGTGTTCATGAGACTGCGCTTAATAATACCCAAAGCTTCTATGTGATGGTACAGCTCTTCTCTAAACTCATTTACCACTCTGAAGAAGAGATATATTGGTGGCTAGAAGCACCCCCCCCCATCCAGGCAAAAAAAGAAACCCTAACAGCTCTTACCATAGCCATTGTCTTTGGGTTACATGTGGTGGGAGCAGGGGCAGGGATCTCCATTCTTGCCCTGCAGAACAAGAGGTCCTCTAACCTAAGAGCGGCAATAGATATAGACATTGAAAGAGGAGAAACATGTATATCTCACCTGTAAGAATCTCTCACCTCACTTTCAGAGGTCATGTTACAGAATAAGCAAGGGCTAGAACTCATTCTTACAACAAGGAGGCTTATGTGCTGCTCTGGGAGAAGAATGCTGTTTTTACGTAGATCATTCTGGGGTTGTTAAAGAATCCAGGGTGAAAGTTGGAAAGGGACTCACTAAACAAAGAAGAGATCAACAAGAAGGATGGTTCAACAGGACCCCCTGGATAGCCATTCTGACTTCCACTCTACTTGTCCCCTTAATCCTTCTAATGCTGATTCTAACCTTTGGCCCATGCATCCTAAACTGGATAATTTTGTTAAAGAGAGAGTCAATACAGTGCAGTTGATGGCACTAAGGTCTCAATATCATCTGTTACAGACTTTCAGAGAAGATTCATGATTGGGACCTTCTTTTTTTTTTTTTTTTTTTTTGGTTTTTCGAGACAGGGTTTCTCTGTGTAGCTTTGTGCCTTTCCTGGAACTCACTTGGTAGCCCAGGCTGGCCTCGAACTCACAGAGATCCGCCTGGCTCTGCCTCCCGAGTGCTGGGATTAAAGGCTATTGGGACCTTCTTTAGTTACTTCTAGAGGTGGGAATGAAGGACTCTTGAGAGGACTGCAGTCATCTTAGAAGAGGTCAGATGGGGACAGCAGGCCCTTGTACAAACAATTCTGGGAAAAACTGCAAGGAAGGACCCCTCCACCCAAGAGTCAGCCAATCAAAAGCTGTGCAAAACAAGTTCCAGGTGTTTTCTGCTGATATAGATAAAAAATACTATAACCTCCAGAGGATTTGAGTTTCCTGACAAAAGATGTGAGGTTTCTACTGATAAAGATGGAATGCCATAACTGTCAGAGGATGTGAGTGTCCTGCTGGTATAGATAGAATGCCATAACTATCAGAGGATGTGCCATTTTCCTTGCAGCTGCAACCCTCCAATCAGTTTTAGTGAAATATCGCTGGCCTGATTTGCATGCTGCCCATACCACAAAAGAAAGCAAAACAAAGTAAGCAAGCAAACAAAAACAAACAAACAAATAAACAAAAAATCCCAATAAACCACAATGGAACAAAAACTACACCAGAAATAGAAAAAAATCTCTGCTTCTCTTTCTCTCCTGACTCTCCATCACCTCTTCATCTATCCTGATGGCACTGGAGGCTTTGGTGTGTCATATAGTCTACACTTTTGTCCCTTCAGCTTGACCAGCAACTATTCATTTCAATGAATCATTGGTCTATTTCAAGACCTCTGGTTTTTGGTATACCATCTTCACTGGATCCTCACCAGAACTTTTCTGGGGTATCCTGTATTTTGGAGATCTTGCAGGTATTGTTCTTCTGGACCAATCAGTCCCTTCACAAGCTCCAACATGATCTAGATGGGGTAGATGCTAGGGTGGGTCAACCCAATGTCCAGTTGTAGGCCTGGATGTTATCTAGGTAGCTCAGATAAAACCACTGGGGCCACCTGCATTGTTGCAGTGGCGGAGTCAGCTTCCCTACATGCATGCCCTCTAGGTGGGTTCACCCTTGCCTGTGGTGAGTTCTGGCGCCAGCTCTCTTGCTGTAGTGGCCTACAAGAGGCTAGGCCAGCTTTCCCTGGGCAGTGAAGAGTAAGACTAGATCAGTATAGCCCTCTGATTTCATCTCACGTGATTCCTAAGGCCTCTTGAGGTGACACTGACCAAAGATACAGCTGCTTAGGCCCAGATGACATCCTGGCTTTGGGTGAAAAGAAGGACGACCCAGGTGGGAATGGTTCGGGCAGCTGTGTGGTCGCAGGACATCACCAAGGCCTCAGGTTACAGCCCCAACCCTGAGCCTCTGGATGACCATTAGTGTCATTGCAGGACCTGGACTTCAGGTCATGTCCCCAGCCACAGTAGGACCATGGACTCCAACGTGGTCCTTAGCAGCAGCTGGGTCTGGACAGAAGCATCAGACATCAGCACAGACCCTGGCTGCAGTGTGACCACAGACCCTGACACGGCCCTCAGCTGCAGCTTGGGTCCAGATGTCACCGTTGCCGTGACATTGAGTATCAGCACAGGCCACTGAGACAAGGATGCATCCGGGTCCTCGGACACCAGCCCTGATTCTTGTGGTTCTTTTGACTCCAGACTTCTTCATGGTACTCAGTGGTAACCGGAGCCACGTATGTTAGTCTGGACCCTGGCTGCTACAGGACCACAGACCCAGACAGGCCCTTAGCAGCAGCCTGGGCTCAGATGACACCCGGGCCACAGGTGATAGCACAGGCCACCCATATCTGTATGGCCCCTGCTGTGTCCCCCACCCACAACTCCACCTAAGCTGCAGTCTCCTGCCCAGATCCCGGGCCTCTGCGTGGGCCCCAGTGGCAACCTGTGCCACAGAATTCAGCACACCGCAACTGCAGTTGTGTCACTGACCCAGACATGGCCTCGTGCAGCAGCTTAGCCTGGTCAACATCCTTGTTCCGAGTGGTAGCTCTGGGCACTCAGATCAGGATGGCTCTGATAGCCCCATGGCCTCTGGACACCAACAGAGCCACAGGATGCGGCTCAGACTCCAAGCTTTGTGTGGCCTTTGGTGGCACTGTGGGGACATGAGCATCAACATAGACTTCAGCTGTGGTAGGACCACAGGCACAGACAGCAGCCTAGGCCTAGTTGTCATCATGGCCCCAGGTGATGACAAAGGCCCCAGTGGCAGCATGGCTTGTGAACCCAAACTCGGACCCAGGAGGAAGCCTAGCCCACTGGAGTCAGCATGGCACTCGACAGCAACAGGGGCCATGGATATCAACACAGACCCTGGCTACTATAGGACCCAAGACCCTTGATGGCAGCCTGATCCAGATATCACAGTGGTGCTGGGTGGTAAGCAGACTCCTGTCGCGGTAGCGCCGGCGCTACCACCACCCATTCACCATGTCCAAGCGAGGGGCTGTGGATTAAAAAAACAGAGACAAGGAACAGCGGTCATTCGCCACAGCAGAATGCCGAATGCCATTTATCAAAAGAGGGAGGAGGCCTTAAATACAGGCTTACAGCACAATGGAGGATCCCCGCTACCCTGTGTTCTACATTCTTGCATCTAAGCTGTTTACACCAAGTGCAGGATACACAAACAAAGAACCTCTGGTGAATGTTCAGGAAGAAGGAAACTGGCAGGGAATCAGCATAGGGAAGACATCTGGTCAAGGTCGGCAAGCAAGGCAGCAGCTACCCAAAATGGAGGGCCAGGGCCCTACAGACTCCCTCCTCAGTCTACTCCTCACTGCCATTACCATAGACCCAGGTGGCAAGCTGGCCTTCAACATCTGCCCAGTCCTCTTCATCTACCTCTTCCTTTATGTCTTTCCATGAAGTATGAACCGTTCTGATTCTCTAACTCTCCCAGTTCTCTGCTCCTTATTTCCTTAAAATGGAGCCCACATGCCTGACCCAAAGACCCAGGCTCATTTTCTTCTTGCCTGCTGAGCAAACCTGCATTAGGTGGGTATGGCTGTCCTAGGTTCCATCTGAGTGAACCTGCATCAGACTGGTGTGGGTGTTTTCCAGCCATTCTTGGCCCAAGGACCCAGGCTGGTTTTCTTCTCACCTGCTGGGAAGGTCCCAGTAGGCTAGGGTCCATTTGAGCAAACCTTGATACCACATTTTTTTTTATCCATTCTTCAGTTGAGGAGAACTAGGTTGTTTCCAGGTTCTGGCAATAGCTGCTATGTCCATAGTTGAGCAAGTGTCCTTGTGGTATGATTGAGTATTTGGGTATATGCCTAAGAGTGGTATGGCTGGGTCTTGTGGTAGATTGAGTCCTAGTTTTCTGATAAACCACCACATTGATTTCCAAAGTGGCTGCACAAGTTTACACTCTTGCCAGCAATTGGGGAGTGTTCCCCTTGCTCCACAACCTCTCTGCATAAGCTGTCACTTGTGTTTTTCATCTTAGCCATTCTGACAGGTGTACAATGGAATCTCAGAGTAGTTTTGATTTGCACTTCTCTGATCACTAAGGATGTTGAATATTTAAGTGTTCCTCTGCCATTTGAGATTCTTCTGTTGAGAATTCTGTTTAGATATGTACCAAATTTTTAATTGGGTTATTTGGTGTTTTGATATCAAGTTTCTAAATATTTTAGAGATCAGCCTTTTTCTAATGTGGGATTGGTGAAGATCTTGTCCTTTCTCACTGTGCAGGCAGCTGTTCTGTCCTGTTGACAGTGTCCTTGCCTTACTGAAGCTTCTCAGTTTCATGAGGTCCCATTTATTAGTTGTTGATCTTAGTGTCTGTGCTTTGGCATTTATTCAGGAAGTCGTCTCCTGTGCTAATGCATTCAAGGCTATTTCCCACTTTCTCTTTCATAAGGTTCAGTGTACATGGATTTATGTTGGGATATTTTATCCACTTGTATTTGAGTTTTGTGCAGGATAATAGATATGGATCTATTTGCATTCTCCTACATGTTGACATCCAGTTATGCCAGCACCATTTGTTGAAGATTCTTTCTTTTTTTTCCATTGTATAATTTTGGCTTCTTTGTCAAAAATCAGGTATCCATGGATACTTTGATTAATGACTGGGTATTCAATTTGATTCCATTGATCCACGAGTCTCTTTTTAACCCAATACCATGTTGTTTTTACTACTATAGCTCTGTAATAGAGCTTGAGATCATGGATGTTGGTACGTCCAGAAGTTCTTTTGTTTTACAGAATTGTTTTAGCTATCCTGGTTTTTTGTTTTGTTTTGTTTTGTTTTGATTTTCCATATGAAGTTGAGTATTGTTTTTTCAAGTTCTGTAAAGAATTTTTTGGAATTTTAATGAGGATTTCATTGAATCTCTAGATTATTTTTGGTAAGATGGTCATTTTTACTATGCTAATCCTGCTGATCCATGAGCATGAGAGATCTTTCCACTTTCTGATATATTCTTCAATTTCTTTCTTCAAAGATGTAAAGTTTGTGTCATACATGTCTCTCACTTTCTTGGTTAGAGTTACCCCCAAGATATTTTATATTATTTGTGGCTATTGTAAAGGGGTGTTGTTTCTCTGATTTCTTTCTCAGCCCATTTGCCATTTGTATATAGGAGGGCTACTGATTTTTATTTTTAGTTCATCTTGTATTCAGACACATCACTGAAGATGATTATCAGCAGTAGGAGTTCTTTGGTAGAACTTTTAGAATCATTTATGTATACCATCATATCATCTGTTAATAGCCATGCTTTGACTTCTTCCTTTCTGATTTGTATCACCTTGATCTCCTCTTCTTGTCTTATTGCTCTAGCTAGTACTTTAAGTACCATGTTGAATAGATATGGAAAGAGTGGATAGCCTTGTCTTGTTCCCGATTTCAGTGGAATTGCTTTGAGTGTCTCTCCATTTAATTTTATGTTGGATGTCAGCTTGCTCTATATTGCTTTTGTTATGTTTAGATACATTCCTTATATTCATGATATCTCCAAGACTTTTATCATGAAGAAATGTTGGATTTTGTCAAAGGCTTTTTCAGTATCTAATGAGATGATCGTGTGGTTTTTTTCTTTCAGTTTGTATACAGGGAATCACATTAACATATTTTTACATGTTAAATCATCCCTGCATCTCTGGAATGAAACCTCCTTGATCAAGGTGAATGATCTTTTTGATGTGTTCTTGAATTTGGTCTGCAAATATTTTATTGAGTATTTTTGCATCAATATTGATGAGGGAAATGGGTCTATAGTTCTCTTTCTTTGTTGAGTCTTTGTGTGGTTTCAGTATTAGGGTGAATGCGGCCTCATAGAAAGAATTTGGTGAAGTTTTTTCCATTTATATTTATTTTGTGGAATAATTTGAAGAATATTGATATTAGCTCTTCTTTGAAAGTCTGGTAGAATTCTGCATTAAAACTCTCTCATCGGCTCTTTTTGGTTAGGAGACTTGTAATGACTGCTTCTATTTTTTTTTTACAGGTTATATTTACATTGCTTACCCAGTCTTGATTTTATTTTGGTTTGTGCTATCTATCAAGAAATTTTTCCATTTCTTTTAGATTTGCCAATTTTGTGAAGTACAGTTTTTTGAAGTATGATCTAAAGTTTGTCTGGATTTCCTCAGTGTCTATTGTTATGTCCCCCTTTTCATTTCTGATTTTGTTCATTTGGATGCTCTCTATCTGTCTTTTGGTTAATTTGGATGTGTTTGTCTATCTTGTGATTTTCTCAAAGAACCAACTCTTTGTTTCATTGATTTTTTGTATTGTTCTCTTTGTTTCTATTTTATTGATTTCAGCTGTCAGTTTGATTATTTCCTGCTGTCTACTCCTGTCCGATGTATTTGCTTCTTTTTGTTCAAGAGCTTTCAGGTGTGCTGTTAACTGCTAGTGTGAGCTTTCTACAAATTCTTTATACAGGCACTTAGTGCTGTGAACTTTCTTCTTAGCAACACTTTCATTGTGTCCCATAAGTTTGGGTATGTGATGCATTCATTTTCATTGAAGTCTAAGAAGTCTTTGGTTTCTTTATTTCTTCATTGACCCATTGGTAATTCAGTTGAGAACTGTTCCTTTTCCATGAATGTGTAGGCTTTCTGTAGTTTGTGTTGTAGAGCTCCAACTTAAATCCATGGTGATCTCATGAGATACAGAGGGTTATTCCAATTTTTTTTGTATCTGTTGAAACTTGCTTTGTGATTGAGTATGTGGTCAGTTTTGGAAGAGGTTCCATGACATGCTGAGAATAGGGTATACTATTTTGTTCTGAAATAGTTTTGTAGATATCTATTAGGTCCATTTGAGTCATAGCATCTGTGAGTTCCCCTATTTCTCTGTTTAGTTTGTCTAGAATACTAGTTCATTGGTGATAGTAGGGTGTTTAAGACTCCCACTATTAATGTGTGGGGTTCTATGTTTGATTTAAGCTTTACTAATATTTCTTTTACAAATATGGGTGCCCTTGTATTTGGGGCACAGATGTTCAGAATTGAGATATCACCTTGGAGGATTTTTTTCTCTGATGAATATGAAATGTCCTTCTCAATCTCTTTTGGTTAATTTTGGTTTGGAGTCTATTTTATTAGACATTAGGACAAGTTTATCAGCTAGCTTCTTAGGTCCACTTGATTGGAAAGTCTTTTTTACAACCCTTTACTCTGAGCTAATATCTGTCTTTGGTATGTAGTTGTGTTTCTTGCATGCAGCAGAAGAGTGGATCCTATTTTCATATCCATTCTCTTAGCCTGTGCCTTCTTATTGGTGAATTGAATCTTTTGATATTGATAGATGTAAATAACCAGTGACTGTTAATTCCTGGTATTTTTTGTTTTGGTGGTGGTGGTAGTGTGTGTGTGTGTGTGTGTGTGTGTGTGTGTGTCCTTTCTTTGTGTTTTGCTGGTGTGAGTTTATCTATTGCATGTGTTTTCATAGGTGTAGCACTTCCTTGGGTTGGAGTTTTTCTTCTAGTGCCTTCTGTGGGACTGGATTTGTGACTAGATATTACCTTCTGTGTGACCGGATATGTGAATAGATATTGTATTATTTTGACTTTGTTATGAAATATCTTGTTTTCTCCATCTATGGTTATTGAAAGTTTTGCTGGATATAGTAATCTGAGCTAGCTTCTACAGTATCTTAGAGTCTGCAAGGTGTCTTCTGGCTTTTACAGTCTCCTTTGAGAAGTCAGGTGTAACTCTGATAGATATGCCTTTATATGCTATTTGATCTTTTCCCTTTGCAGCATTTAATATGCTTTATTTATTCTGTATGTTAATGTTTTGATTATTATGTGGTAAAGGGAATTTTTTCTTGGTTCAGTCTATTTGGTGTTCTGTAAGCTTCTTTCATCTTTATAGGTTTGTCCATCTTTAGGTTGGGAAAATTTTCATCTTTGGTTTTGTTGAATACATTTTCTGGGCCTTTGAGCTAGGATTCGTATCCTTCTTGTATTCCTATTATTCTTAGGTTTGGTCTTTTTATAGTGTCCTAGATTTCCTAGATGTTTTGTGTTAGAGTTTTTTTTTAATTTAATATTTCCTTTGACCAATGACTCTGTTTCCTCTATCATATCTTCAGTGCCTGAGATTATCTCTTCCATCTCTTGTATTCTGAGATTCTCTCTTTGATCCCTTGTGTTTTGTTGGTGATGCTTGCAGTTGTAGTTTCTCTTTGCTTACCCAGATTTCTATTTGCAGAATTCCCTCAGTTTGTGTTTTCTTTATTGATTCTATTTCCATTTCCTTGTGATGAATGGTTTTCCTTCACCTGTTTTTAGTTGTTTTCTTAACTTCCTTGGAATTCTTCAAGAGATTTATTGATTGCTTCCAAATTTTTTTTGTCTTTTCCTCAATTTCTTCAAGGAATTTTTCATGTACTCTTTACAGACCTCTCTCATCTTCATAAAGTTGTTTTTAAGGTCATTGTCATGTGCTTCAGTTGTGTTGGAATGTTCAGGTCTTGCTGTTATAGAATTGCTGAGTTCTAGTGGTAGAATATTGCCCTTTCTATTATTGATTTTGTTCTCACACTGGCATTTGGACATCTGGATTTGTGATGATTATAGCTCTAGGTGTTGATTCTTAGGGATTGGGGACTCAGGATTGGGGCAGCTCAGGTAGAAGGCTGGTCACTCACCTAATCTTCCAACTGGTATAGGATGTCCTCCCCACATCTCCTCTCAACTCATCTACCCTTCTGTCTCTCATTAGAAAATAAATAGGCATCTAAAGAATAATAATAAAATAAAATAAATAGAAAGCAAAAAAAATAACAAAACTACCAAACAAGAAAAATAACCAAAGAAAAATCACAAGAACCACTTATAGATGCAGAGACACAAATGTCCACACATTTTGGAATTCCACAAAAAACCAGAACCAGAAGGCATAAAATATATACAAAGGAGCTATAAGGTAGAGAGAAAACAAAACAAACAAGCAAAACCCAACCAACAGCCAAATAAACAAACAAGCAGACAAAGCACTCAGAGTTAACATGAGAAAAAGAACCTCCAAAGATGCAGTTGAGATTACAGGGCATGGGACCTACTCTTAAGAGTGGTTTATTTTTCTAGTGATAAGGCTTTGTAGAAAATTAATGTTTCATTTGCAAGTGGATCAATTGGCGATAGCTTCTGGGTAAGAAGTGGATGTGTGTGTTCAAGTCTCCTTTTTCTTTCGAGGACCCCATCCTTTTCAGACTCTTGTAGGTCCCCTGCCTGCTGCCACAGTCTCTGTGAGTACAGATATGCTCCAGAAAAAAATCTTAAATTAATCACATTTGCAAAACTGTTTTGATCATGTGACCTTTATGAGGCCACTGCTTTGCCAAGCACACCACACCCACACATGAACAGCAAATGGGCAGCGAGCTGGGGCTAGATGGATTTGATTCAAGTTTCTTCTTAACTCCCTCTGCTTTCAGCCTTTTTCTGGGAATATCAAATATTATAATTGAGAGAAGAAGGAAGGATAAGTATGCCTTGGTTGTATCCTGTCTTTCTACTTACAAAACCAATGTCTCTTCTTGGTAAATCACTTAAGCTTCCTGAGCTTCTGTGTTTCACATGTGGAATGGTAAATGTATATAGATTCATTGCAAAAATGTTACTATGGACTTTGAATACAGTAAATATTAGTTCATTTTCTTGACGCTGTTATATAATTTACCAGGAAAACTACTATTAAATCAATATCATATAAATAGCCATGTTGATTAAGATATTTTGAGGATTTAAAGATTTAGTGATGTAATTTGATTTGGTTATTCATTGAACAGCATGAGGAACAGTTTGATGTTTAAACTCTAGCACATCAACCATCATGAAGCAAGTTCTATAGTGAAGAGAACTGCATATTTAATTATCATCTAGTTCTTGCTCACCTGGTAGGATTAAAAGGAGTATAGAGATACTTCTTGGATCAGACTGATCACCTTAACAGATTAAAACTCTGCTTCTTTAAGATGTGATAAAGCACAGGTAGAGATGCCGTGTACACATGGCTCAAGACTCTATAAAGCTTACTTCGTCATGGCAGTATTAGCCAGTCAATACTCATTTAGCTAACGAAAGCTTTTAGAGTTCATGCTTCAGGTTCCTTCATGTGTCACTTTTTTAAAATGACATCCAGTCCCAGGAAGAAATGTTTGTTTTGACATGCACAATTAATAATTTAAAATTGGATGGAATAAAATTAACACCTCCATGATAACAACAAAAGCCAATAAAGAGAGAAAAAGGAGAGCTTGGCTTGTCCCTGGACAACCAGAGAGTGTCAGTTCAGTTTTAACTCTTACAATAAAAAATTCCAAGTTTTCTCTTAAGCTAACTTTAACATATCTCAGTGCATTAAAGCATCTCGGAACATGAATCCAGATCTAATTTTCCTTCAGACTTACTCTCAAGTCTTAAGTGCAAGCTCAAGGAAATGCAAAGGGCACAGCATAGGAGGCTGGCAAGGGCACTAAGTCAAACAATTACAGTGAAGTATTCTGTGGGATAAAATAATGGAAGTTCTGAAGCATGCCTGGATTTGATCCAAATACATGCACTCTGTGCATCTTATTGTACTTTGCTGTGCTCCACTACTGTTCTTCACCAAGCTACACTCGTACTACTTTTAGGTTGATGGTCTATATTTACAATGTTACCAGTGATGTGAATTAATTTCATTTGTAAAACTACAAAAAAATAGTAAGTAACCAATCTATATTATGTCAAGGTTTTCCATGGTGATAACAAACAGTTACCATATTTCACATTACAACTAAATGGAGGAAATTCTATTAAAGACTTTTTAGAAATGAAAATGAAATCTTGGGTGGATATTTCAGATTCCTATTTGGAGAGTGTTCTGTAAAGGTTTCACACACCTTTACTAACATTGACCAATACCAGATACGAAATCTCACATTTGATATTTTGAGATGCATGTGTTATTGAGGAGTATTTATAGAAATATAATCACATTGAAATTTTCAGACAGTCAGTTGCTAAAAGTCTTTACCACCTAAAATAAAAATAAAATGAATCCATCCACTTAATCTGAATTCCCAGAAATCAAACTGCCCAAATTATTTCCAAATCGATTATATTTGACCCTAGTGAACATAATGTTATGAGGCTAATGGAAACAGAATTCAAATGGAAAAATCTAACATTTGTAAGCTGGTTGAAAGCTCAAGGTAAGTATACTCAGACTGACTTAATGTATTCATATGAATTGAAAGAGTAGAATTCATTGGAATTTAAATTATTAAAATATTCATTAGGAGGAAATAAAATTAATTTGAAATTACTCATAAAAGTAAATATGCAATAGAAAGTTAATTAACATCACTTACAATTAAATACATTAATATTTAATTAAAATAAAGTATATTGTTTTCTTGATGAGATTGTATAAAGCTAAGACAGTTGGATATAAACCTTAATGCTAAGAATTTATAAATACTTAGTACCTACTTGTGAACTGGTGGTACTCAAACTCTTACTTTATTTTTCCTAGTTAAAAAAAATGTAATGGCAGAATTTCTTTCACTTAAATCAATATTTTTTTCATACACTTTATAATGTACTATTCTAAGAAATAACCACTAAATTTCTAAAATTGAGATATGAGAATTAATTAATATTCCTACAATCAATTATTCTAGAAATGTTTGTTATTTAAATAACCACTAATCAAATAGTTGTTTTTTATAATTAAGTAATACCAGTTCAGAAACATAAAGGTAAAGAAAATACAGACAAATGCAATCAAATAGTGTAACTTACAATTATGATATATTTTCTATCTTTTGTTTTTTTATTCAATTTATTTATTTTACATCCTGGCAGAAGTTTCCACTCCTTCCTATCCTCACATTCTCTCCCCCATCTATTTTCTGTCCCTGTCCCCAGTCTACTTCTCTCTTTCTGTTCAGAAAATGACAGGTCTCCAATAGGCATTGTCAAAGCATGGCATATCAAGCTACCATAAGACCAAGCACCTCCACTTGTATTAAGGCTGGCCAATGAAATCCAGTATGAAGAATAGGATCTGAGAAGCCAGCCAAAGTGTTAGGGACAGCCACTGCTCCTATTATTAGGAGCCCCATAAGTAGACCAAGCTACACAACTATTACATATATGTAGAGGGCCTAAGTCAGTCCCAGGTTGGCTCTGTGATTGTGGGCTCAGACTCTGTGAGTTTCTATGAGCCAGCTTAGTTGTTTCTGTGGGTTTTCTTGTGATGACCTTGACCCCTCTGGCTCCTACAATCCTCCCCTCTTTTCAGTAGGATTCTACAAGCTCAGCCTATCCTTTGGCCGTGGGCCTCTGCTTCTATTGGTTACTGGGTGAAGGCATTCTGATGACAGTTGGTGTAGTTACCAATCTTATCAAAGGAGATCATCATTTCAGGCTATGTGTCCACTATTGCTATCAGTCTTAGCTGGAGTCATCCTTGTAGATTCCTGGGAGTTTCCCTTGTATCGGGTTCTACCTGACCCTTAAATGCAACTCCTTTTCTACTCCTTTTCAGCGATGTTCCCTGAGCCATAGATTCAGGAGCTATGTTGTACACGTGGGCATGAGGCTGGGTTCTTCACCAACCATTATTGTCTATGTTGTGTCCACTTGTGGTTTTCAGTGATGGTCTTCCTTTGTTTTAAAGGGAAGCTTCTTTGATGAGGGGTGGTAGCTACACTTACCTATAGATATAAGGATGAGATGTAGAATGTAGTGAGGAATAATGCTTGTCTACAAAAGTGGTGGTATTAGAGTCTATTCTAAGGGGAATAACTCCAGTAGCCCTGGAAAGCTGGCTATGTTTTCAGTATCAGTCTTGATTTCCCTTCTGTTGAGTGTCCAGAGTGGTCAGCCTTGAAATCATGTACACACAAACAACAAAAACAGATACAGTGCATTTGTGCATAAAAATGCATTTATATGTATTAAATATAATCAAACAAAAAGAGGCAATGAACTTGAGGAGGTAATGGGAAGAATGAGAGGAAGGGTAGCTTGGAAGGGCTTGAAGGAAGTAAGGAATGAGAAAGTGATAAAATTGTATTTCAATTAAAATCATTTAGAAGAAAATAAATAGGAAAACCCAGTATTATAGCTGTAGATCCATACACCACTCTACCAGTAACTGACAAATAAAACTGGCACATTACCAATTGTCATATGGTATCTGGAAGATAATTCCTCATTAGCATGCTCTTACTGATATTATTGAATCTTTTACCCAAGAAAAGAGAGAATACTTTCTTTTCACATTCTCTTGGAGCAGTCACCAAGTATTTCACTTTTTGAATACTAAAATATTTATTCAAAGTGTTTTATAATATCAATAATTTCTATTGGAAATAAAAATCAATAATTATATACCAAGACTACTTTATTAATGATTATTATGAAACACTTGAGGAAAATTTAATATAATTTTTATGGCAGTGCCTTAGTGTATACTCCAGGCTTGCCTGGAATTCACTGTGTACAGCACTGGCTTGCCTGGAATTCACTGTGTACAGCACTGGCTAGCCTAGAACTCATAATACTCCTATTCTTGCCTCCCAGTGTTGGAATTATAAATGTATGCCATTCCAGCTGTCTTGATAATACTATTTTTCATTACTTAGTACAGAAAATAGTCCAAGAAATAATATCTCTATGAAGATAGCATTACTCTTTTATTAAATCAAAATAAAGACAAGAAAGATATAGTCCATCTCTCTCATGGGTGTGTATGCAAATACTGATTAAAATGCATGAAAACAAAATCCAACATTGTGAAAAAATTATGTTGTATATCAAAGAATATTTATTTATTCCCTATAAAAGATAGCTTGATATTTAAAAATAAGGCAAGTTATCATATCTACAGGCAAAAAAGAAAGAAGTCATACAGACATATCATTGACCTAGAAATTCAATAACCATTCATAATTTATATTTTTTCCAGATGATTGGTTGATAGCAATTTCTACAATGAGATTTTTAAAAACAAAAATTTGTATCTAACTTACCTAATTTTATGGATATTACTTCATTAATATCAAGAGAATATACAGGATACATTTTCTGATCAATCTATTTGAAGATATACTTGACATATTTTATGGGACTCCTGAGTGCACAAACAAATGAGTCTCTAATTCTTGTGCCTCCCCTTGAGCTCTTTTCCTTGTTAGTTTGTCTTGTCCAGCTCTGAAGTGATAGCTTTGTTTTACTTTATTATGTTTCGTTTTGCTATATTTAAAAAAGGAGTGAGTTGTTGATATATGCAACATACATATATGATAAGTAACTCATATTAAAATGTTTTTGTAAAACATCTTATCAGAAAATAAGGATATTTTAAAAGGAGATATCTATAAAAATGTGTAATAGAAAAGGATGTATATATATATATATAATATTAATATGTTAAAAGTCTCTGGAAACCAGCTACTATTATGAAAGTATAAATAAAAATAATAGATATAATGAATGATAACAGATATCATTCGTTATACAGGAACAGAAATGAATAAATGCCAAGAATCTGAGGAAACCAATTGCTGATGAGTTTGAAGAGAAATGGGAAATCTTATGGAGAGTGAGAAGACAAACACTGCAAAGGCTTTGGAAGTGTCTGCCATAGTTACCATTTTCTTACCCTTCAACCCTGAAATTTAACATTCCTAGTGATATCCTGAGCTGCTTAGAAAGTATGTCAACATAAAACCCTGCCCATAATATTTATAGCCAATCAATTCTTCATTTATAAGAACTGGATATAACCAAATTTACCTACAATAGGTAAATGAATAAGTTATTTTTAATAATACATCAAATGGGATATTATTTCCCAATAATAAGTCCTATATGTTCAAGCCACTCAGCAGTATAGATGAGTACTAAGTGCATTTCTAAATGAAAGAAAGAAAACACACTCTCCTGGTTCATAAGGTTAAGCCTTTGTTCTTCAAGTATACAGTTTCCTCATTATCTCTATTTTCTGAAATACCAGTGGTGGATGCACACTCACAGGCACACAGACACACACATATATATATCATTCATTAATATAGTGTACTATTAACATTTTATTAGATGACTGCAGTTGTATAATCATAACAATACATTGGTTTTTGATATGTTTATCTCCTCCCAAACAATCTTGAGTCCATTAGTATTGATAATTATTATTAATTTCCTCCTGTTACAATCTAATTTAAGGAAGCACTAATAATAAATTTTTGTGTCTGATTTACTTAGTAAGAACATTTCATATAAATAGATTCATGTGACCTTTTATTTGTATTTTCCAGTTAGTGTGTTTTTGAGGTTGATCCATATTTAGTTTTGTATACTTCACTTCATATTTCATTTTC
>CABHPH010119850.1:0-29727 GCA_902168325.1 Peromyscus nudipes
TTGTGTAGTTTTGGAGCCTGTCCTGGAACTTGCTCTGTAGATCAGGCTGGCCTCAAACTCACAGAGATCCACCTGCCTCTGCCTCCCGAGTGCTGGGATTAAAGGTGTGCGCCACTACCACCCGCCAAAAGAGCCTAATTAAAAGCGGAAAGCAGAGGAAAAAATGTGGTCACTCTGGGAGGAGATCCAAGCAAACCCCTCAAATGGTGCTGGTCCTGAAGTGAGATCAAAGTTTAAATAGAGGGCCAAGGATGTCCACATCTCAGCAGTCCTGGTGAAGGTGTGGTCCTGTCCACCACTCAACCATCATTATCCGGGCTTCAGTCTAATCCTGTAAAGTGATTGACAAGTTAGAATTGTATGAAATCTCTTTCCAGAGATGAGTTCCCCCTTTGGGCTGATGCCCTTTCCTTCTCCCCGAATGAAATTCCTGGGGGAAATTCCCACTTCTTTGGGGTCCATTGCTTCAACAGTCAGATTGAGAGACACGGGTGTCTCTTTAGAATACCTTCATTTCCGCCTGGCAGGTACATTAACATGACAGAGACAGCACGTTCCAATCTCTTCCTTTTCTTTTAAAGTCACTAATGCCATCATGGGGGCCGTCCCCTCACCATCTCGTTAAACTTAATTGCCTTTCAGAGCCCTACCTCCTAATACTATCGTATTGGAGTTAGAGTTTCAATGTATGACCTTTGGATGAGCACAAGCCTACAGGCCACAAAAGTCACAACAGACACATACTTATATCTATATTTGTTCATATATTGCTATACATTGAAAAGTGAGTCTGCACCAATATCCCTCATTACACAGGCTTTTTGGCTCTGTCTCCTGTATTTCCTACTTCCATCTCCTCGGGAGACACTGGGTTCTCCATCTTTAGTATATTGTTCATTTGTTGTGTCCTTCACTCTGCGGCAATCTCCATCATCACAGTATCAGTTCCCTCCCGATTTGCATAGACACCCTGCTCATCTTGCATTGACTATACTTTGCTAAAGATCATCCATTGCTAGTCATAAATCCAAGTTTAACAGGGTCACCCGTATTTTCATTTGCTAAATTCGAAGGTTCACTCAGTTTCACTACCTGCCACCTCCAACGCCCAGGCCCAGTCCCGGTTTTCTGCGACAGGCGTTGATTAGAAAGCATCCCAGTCAGCTTCCTGTTGCTCGGCTGCATCCATCTCTGTTGCTTTCCCAGAGTGCCAGCTTGCAACACCAAGCCTCTGCTTTATTCTTTTCCTCTTCCTAAGATCCCAGAGACCCTCACCCACACCACCGAATCCCAGTCCCACAGCAGCTTCCATCCTAGGACTTCTTTTAGGAGGACCAAACTTGAATTCAGGCAGCTAAGACCTGAAGGCCTGCCCAGGGCGCCCATGCCCACCAGGGGGCAGTGTCCACACGCGCCGAGCGGCCCCAGGAGGCCCACGCAGAGGAAGGCGGTGGTCAGTCGTTGGTAGGCAGTGCAGACGTGCACAAGGGCACGTGCTGGCCTCAGACCAGGCCCTGAGCGTGCAGAACCCTGCGTGCACCCAGGTGTGACCTCTGATGCCAGTCGCTCAGCCAGTCGCTCTGACTTCCGGACCCTCTGTCTGAGGGTGTCCCAGGCAGTCTGTGATCCTTTGTCCAGGACAGGAAGCTTAGCAGTTTGATCCTAGGCCATCGATGTGAGATGGGGAGCAGACTGGGGAGGGGAACAGTGGCAGGTGGAGCCCTATTTACCTTCTGCTTCTTAAAGCAATGCTTTGATAGCTAAATGTTTGCGTACACAGTTTGTGAAAGTTTTACTTCAAAATAGTCTCTTAGGCACTAACTAATTGTTTAGTTGCAATGTCTTCCAGCTAGGAGAAGCCTATAAAGGGAAGTACTAGCCACTGTACAGGGTCTTCCACAGGGCACAAGTGCCACCACCCAGGGGCAGAGAGCATGTAGATTTCTGTAACAGCCCTACCTAGCCTTCTCATCCTATTTCGCTCACCTGCAGGGTGTTTTCTGGCACCACCAGAGAGATTGCCTTCTGGCCTGGCCTGCTTCCTCTCCCCACACTCTCTGGAGAGATGGCTGGATTCAGCGTTGGTCTACAACTGTCTGGGAACCCCAGACAGAGTGACCAGGTCTAGACCAGCAGCACAGGTGGGCACCAGCTGTAACTTGGGCCGAGGGCTGGTGTGTGGCTAGTAGTTTGCTCTGTGAGGAAGGAAGATTCTCTTTGATTGGATGTTGGGGGAAAGGGGAGTTGGGGGAGAGGATGCTATTTATTATTGTCCCCACCAGGGAGGGAGAAACCAGTAGAAGATGGCATTCATGGCATGTGGCATGGTGTGGCACGTCCTTGTCATATCCTTAGCTCTTTGGCTGCCCTGTGACTCAGGCTCCAGGTCAGTTTTGCCCCAGGTTCACATGGGGACCAGAACCACAGTGCACGTGTTGGGACTGCCCCTGGGGAAAGGACTGGGTCTTTGCCTTGTGGGGCCTGCAGGCTGCCCATACCCACAATTCTGTTTTCCACTCCATATGTCCTTCCCAGAGTGCATGCCAGCAACTTGCGGAGGCTGTGGTTCTACTGGAAAGCCAGGGACTGGGCCAGGAAAGTTGATTTTCTTTGCCTGAGACCAGAATCTGCTGAGGGCTGGCAACCGACTCGGGGAACCGTTAGCTCCCCTGTCGTTGTGGACTCCGGCAGTGGCTTCTGGGGAGGAGCAAAGTCTTTGCAGAGGGTAATACAGGCTCACCATATGGATGAGACCAAACAAAGCAGGCAGGTTGCTGGGGAGGCCGGGGCTGAGCATTCCACCGTAATGCAAGTGATGAGCAGAGATTCTCACCCAGAAAGAAGAGGGCACGGTGCAGTGTGGGAAGGCAGTGGCGGTGTTGGTAGATCTGGAAGGGGACATGGTAGTCCTTCTGAGTGGAAAGCACAGTTGGAATAGGAATTGACCTTTAAAGGGAAGATGGCGGCTCATGCCCTGGGGTTCACGATGATGGCCCAGAAACTCAGGCTCCATCTGGTGAGTGGGGAGGGCTCAGGACAAGCCAAGGGAATGCTGTCTATAGTCTCACTTCATCTCAGGGGGGTGGGGTGGGGTGGGGGAGGGCTTCCCTGGAATGGAAACCTATGAGGGTAGAGGTTCCTCTCCATCCTAACATCTGAAATAGAGGCTGCCAGATTACTCTTAAAAATGAAAAGCTTGATTAATAATTCAGGTGCAAGAATATAAAAAGTCTTAGAGACAGGAGCTCTGAGTTCCTTCTTTATCTACTCTGGGGTCCTGGAAATGCTTGAAGATGGGGTGCTCTTGGGGAAGAACACTTTGGGCCATCTCATGCAGGGATCAAACTGAGGGGGCGGGGCCTCTGCCTGGGAAAGAAAGGTGAAGACTTCCTTGTGCTGGGGCAACACAGGCTGGCTGCCCTGTGACTCCAGATCATGATCCAGGTGAGATGAAGCAGGATCAGGGTGGGTCCATCCCACCTGAAACTCCAGAGACGGTGGCCCTGGTGAGTTCAGGAGGTCTAGGATGTCGTGGCCTCAGAGCAAAAGGAGGAACAAGAGCAGAACAAGGGCTCTGGTTCCAAATGGTTACCAAGATGGGGGTTCAAGATGGGTCCAAGACAGCAGGAGTCAGCCACTGGGCCTGGGCATGGCCTCGGTGTCCCAGGGCTACACGGATAGAGGAGCGCTGGCCAAAGGTGAGCTTTGGACTTTGATTTTCATGCTAGGCCAGGACAAGGTGAGCTGCTGGAGGTCCATAGGCTCAGAGTTGGTGGCGGGAGGTCCTTTGACACTGGGACACATACAGGGCTCTAACATCAGCACAGTGTCGGCTAACACAAAGGTGGACAGACTCAGAATGAAGGTGTTAGCTGTGAGGATGAGGAAGAGAGAGAGAGAGAGAGAGAGAGTAGCTGTCCAGGGAGGTCATGGGCGAAGGAGGGCCTTCATGTGATGTGAGAAGCAGGCTTTCTCCCATCTGGGCGAGACTTGGCTTTTCGTGCTTAGCTTGGAAGCAGGACCGACCTTTCCAGGAAAGAAAAGGCTTTCCCGTGTGACAGAGGGGTTGGGCAAAGCCGTGTGGGAAGTCACCTGACAGGGACTGAGGAAACAGATATGGAGTATGGAGGGCTGGCGGGAACATGTCCGGAAAGCAGACAAGAATGATGGTCTAGTCCCAGAAAGTGACCATCTTCTCCCCTGGCCACAGGCTAGCTGACTCCTAACAACATTTGGTGACGGTGATTCCGTGTGACACCAAAGACCAGGTCTTAGAAGGCACTGGCACCATCTTCTTGAACCATCTTCCTGGATCACGTACTATGGGGGAGTCAGCTGCCATGCCACATGAGGTGTGTGTGTGGCAGGAACTAAGTGTCACCAACATTTTATCCAATTGAGTAAAGGCAGTCATACGAGAAGGGGATCCTGTGACTTGCCAAGCCATCGACGACAGCTCTGTGTGCATCCAGACTCAGCTTTATGATAGAACTTCGTGATGCTGAAGTCCCAGCCAGGCTGCTTCTGGGTTTCTGACCCTCAGAAATAGTGAGATGCTATTTGTTGTTTTTGAGCAGCTAAGTTGTTTTTTTTTTTTTTTTGGGGGGGGGATTGTTACTCAGCAACAGATGGATGATGTAGACACCTAGCACTAAGGTATTAATTAGGCATTTGTTCTGGCTGGGATTAAAATTTGGAAGTTGACAGCATTTTCATAGTAATCAAACACGTAGAAGGACGAGAGGAAAAAGGAAGCCACGTTGGGCTTGAGATCTGTCCCTTGGTGGCAAAGGAAGAAGCTTTCAAACTGTGTTGGCTGTGGTCCTGTGGAGAGACTTCAGAAGATGGATGGAGATGTGATGTGCAACTGACTCCATCAGGTTCTACACGGTTGCCATAGAAATGGCCCTACTCCTTCTGCTCCTAGCTCAGGGCTAATGAAAATTCTTCTGTGGGAAAAACGAAGCTCTGGTTCTATAATCCTAATATACTCCTACTTTTTTCTGCTAAGGAAACTGAAGTTCATACATATGACCCAAGGGCAGGTTGCCTCAGACCTGGGTCTCCTTGGCCCTAGCCTAGGGTTCATAGCACAGGGTTTCTTTGCCTCCTGTATTTCCTAGACTGTGGGGCTAGGGAGGGGACCTGGGGATGGGGTGCTATGTAGAACATAGGATGGGATTCCTGCCATTGGCATTCTGCACCCTCCCTACAGCCTATCAGGCACATATTAGGGGACAATAACTCTCCTCTGGGGTCAGGGTGGTTGAGGTATCTTCACTGAGAAAGAGGCTGGATGAACACTCCAGGGTCTGCTAGGCATGTGGCCAACCCACACAAGCCTCAGTTTCTTCAGATGTGGAGAGGGAATGAGGAATCCTCCCCGGGCTGCTCTGTGGTTCAAGCGAGGTTGTCTGGGCCGGAGGGCCTGCCCCCAGTGCTGTGCTTATACAGATGGAGTGAGGAGGGAAGAAGTGAAAGTCTTCAGGATGCCCAGGGTGGAGAGGGCCCTGGAGATCTGGAAAGCCTGCATGATATCAATCTTTTGCTCCGATCAAATCCAAAGCAGCTGCTCTAAGCACTGGAGCCTCCAAACTCGCAAGATGCAGGGCTCTCTGCCAGTCAGGATGGCCCCCTGGGTCTGATTTGTAGTGCAAATTGATGCTCAGTACTTCCAAATTCTCTTAGCTCTCAAGTGCCCATTCTGCAGGTCCCCTGTTCTGTAAGGCCCTCCATTATTACCTGTCTAATTTGAAATCACAAGAAAAGGATGTTGGGAAGCAGAGCATTGTGAACAGAGAGCCTGAGCTAGCCCTGGAAGGTGATCTGTGACCTCTTGGCCCACCCGTTTTCCCTCACAGTATCTCTCAACTGCTGCCCTGAGTCTGAGATTCCCTCCTTAGTTGGTTTGCCTGGGTCCTCTGGGCACCTCCCAAACTTGTTCTCCTCTGGCCCTCCTGTTGACCATGGTACCACTGCTTGTTTTTAAAATCTCTGTTCCACTCACATGGCCATTGGCAAGCTAATTCCCACAATGCACTTGGCCCTGAACCCCATCTGCAACTGTGGTCTGTGGTCCCGGGATTCTTTCCCTCCAGATGGCAGACCCCTTCCATGTGTGCATCCCACCCTCAGTCATCTGAGGGTAGATGAGGGCTCTCAGAAGAGGACCCAGCAGGCCCCCCAGCTCCGGTCATTCCCGACCCCATACCGGACTCCCTCCCATGCTGCGGACTTGTTCTGAGGTTTGGAAGCCGTAGAGAGTTTCCCCTTGACCCTGTATTTTCTTCCCCCACTTCTCTTTACTTGAACCCATTTGTAAGCAAAATACCATTTGGGGTGTTGTGTTTATTTTTTTCCTTGTTCCATGGGAAATTACTCAGAATGTATAAGTATGTGTTTTCCTTAGAAAATAGATTCCTTTACATTTTGGGTTTGTGGTTCCTGAGGCAAGTGGGTCTGCAGAAATGGAGGATGCCAAGAGAGCTCATATCCGGAGGCCCTTCAGCTTCAGAACGGCACTCTCCTCTGGGACCAGCCATCCCCTGGCAGCCCCTCAGCTTCTTGAAGCCCCGAGACTGTAGCCTGGACTGGCCAGACATCTCTCATCATATTCTCCTTGGTTCTCCAAGCTCCCGAGTGCTCCATGTAAGGAGACAGGGAAGCAGGCAAGGACTTTGGAAGATTCTTGCCAGCCCAGGAGGGTTGTACAAGGTCCCTCAGAAAGGCCTGAGGATCTATGTTCCAGTTCAGCCTTTGCCTCTTGTTATCTGGAAATGTGTACAGACTCTAGACACTCTTGGTGCAGAGGGCTGCCCTGAAGTTTGAGGGGCTTCACACATGCAAGAAATAAGCATGCATGCCGGGCTCTGGTGGCAGACGTCTTCAATCCCAGCACTGGGGAGGCAGAGGCAGGTGGATCTTTGAGTTCAAGGCCAGCCTGGTCTATAGGGTGAGTTCCAGGGCAGTCAGGATTACACAGAGAAACCCTGTCTTGAGAAGCCAAACCAACAAGCAGAAAGAAGCATGGCAGATCTTTCTTCTGTCTTACTCATTACAGCCATTTCCTCTTAGTGAGCAAAGGAAAAGAGAGACAGGAATGGGCACTGTGGCTTCTTCTTATCCTTCAAGGGGAAGCATCCGAGTCCCTTCTAAGGTCAGCCCTCTGACCTTGAGCTCTTCTCTTCCACCTCAAGCATCACTTTCTGTTTATACACTCATCCACAGCAGAATTGTTCACAAGAACCAGGAGGTGACAGATATCCAGATGTCTACAAATACACCTGTCATATTTCCAGATAAATGGAATA
Organism: Peromyscus nudipes; assembly: GCA_902168325.1. NCBI lineage: Eukaryota > Metazoa > Chordata > Mammalia > Rodentia > Cricetidae > Peromyscus > Peromyscus nudipes. The sequence goes on from CABHPH010119850.1 coordinate 7,311, forward strand.
GTCTTCAGCCTCCCAAAGGATGGACGTGTATTGCCATATGGATAAATCTTGAACACATTATGCTAAATGAAATAAACCAGACATTAAAGGATGGATGCTTGTCATCACAAGCATGTGGTACCTACAGCAGTCAAATCCAGAGGTAGAACACAGAACAGTGATTGCTGCGGGCTGAGGGGACTCTGGGAAGATGGAAATTATTTAGTGGGAAAAGCAGGCAAGGACATTGGAAGATTCTTGCCAGTTTAGGAAAGTGTAGAAAATTCTATAGATGGATGATAGTGGTGATGTTTGCATAACCTTTTGGATCAACTTAATGTCACTTAAAAATGGTGCTAATGGTAATTTTCATGACATAATATATTGTAATCACTAGAAAAAAGCAGATGTATATAAAATGCATCAACGATAATAATGGAACTACACTTAGCATACTCATATTAAAGTCTTACCCCAGGAACGTGAAGGGATTGATTGGTTCCCAGGGGTTCCCACAGGACAAGGACTAGAGTGCTAAGCAGCAATTGGGAAGCAACACACGGAAGCCCTGGGAGTCCAAGGAAAGAAGGGTAGTGATGTTTGAGCTGGGCTTTGGAGGATGAGTAAGAGTTTGCTGTTCAGAATCATGGGCAGGTTAAGTCAAGGCCTAGAATGTACAAAGTGAACTGGAGTCCAGTCCCTCCAGTTCCCCCTGTGTGGCTGAGTTGCAAGAAGCTGGGCACAGCAGCAGGGATAATTTGGGAAAGGAAAACCTTGGGGTCATGTTATGAAGCCTCTGGGGCCCATGCCCAAGGCCTCGAAACTGTAGACTACAGCTGAAGTGTAAACCTCTCCCGCTTCACCATATCCAAGAACACTATCATTCTGGGCTGAAAGGATTATCTTTTCTTAAAATGGGACAATTCCAGATTCCAGGGCCAGGTATTGGGGCAATGTTAGGGAGGGGTCATCCAAGTCCTTATTCTTTATCATCCTTAAGGTGGTCATGAGTTCTAAATGTTCTGCATCTAGAGGCCTTTACCCTCCTGGGTCCTGTAGTATCCTGTTCTGCTTTCTCCAAGCTCTTTCTCAGGGCTGCCTCTTCCAGGAAGTCCTCCTGGGCTAAACCAATGCCATACAGCTGGGTCACTCACCTGCCATTATACTAAGCCCTTTTCCCCATAGGGCAGGAGGGCATGGGTGATGGCAGGCTTGTACTCTGAGGCCGGGCACGCTGGGCATGCTCAAACCCCAGTTCTGCTACTTAGCAGTTATGAGAGCTTGGGTGCATCACGGGCCGTCTGTGCCTCAGTTTCCTTATATGTGAAGTGGAGGAATACATCTCTGTGCTGACGGCAACTCCTGCCTTCTGGGCTGTGCTTTGTGCTTACACAGCTGTGTCCGGCCACTGGAGGGGTTGTGTGCAGAAACAGTCCTGGGTGAAGTCAGGGACAGCTAGCGAGTTCTGAGCTCACCCATGGGCAGGTCGGGCAGGAGGCTCAGCGAAGGTCAGCGTGGCTAGGGGGAGGAGCGCAGGGTGTCTGATTGGCTCTGGGATGGCGCTGGCCTGGAAACTCCTGACTGGCCCTCTTATTCCTCTCAGTCCTTGAAGGAGGCTCCGTCTGGCAGCCTTCCTGAGGAAGCTCTAGATTTACAGAGGCCGCAGTTGGCAGGACCAGCTTCCATGTTCCAGAGAAGTATGAAGAACACCCATCTTGAGGAACACGAAGGCCAAACACGTATTTCCTGAATCAATTTGGATATACGGTTGGGGGTTTGGCTCACCCATGTTGCCCAAAAGACCTTGGGTCATTTGAGTGCTTCCGGGGAGTGGGGGTGGGTGGATGGGGCAGGCAGCAAAAGGTCCTGCTTACTTTTCTTTTCTCTTCTTTCTTTCTTTCTTTCTTTCTTTCTTTCTTTCTTTCTTTCTTTCTTGAGACAGGGCTTCTCTGTATAGCTTTGCGCCTTTTGTGGCTCTTACTCTGTAGCCCAGGCTGGCCTCGAACTCACAGAGATCCGCCTGGCTCTGCCTCCCAAGTGCTGGGATTAAAGGCGTGAGCCACCACCGCCCCGCAGGTCCTGCTTACTTGAGACCCCTTCTTGCAGCTCCAGTGGCCTCTACACTGGGCTGGGCATGGCTGGTTGATCGAAGCCCTCCCTGCTCCATGGCTTTAAGAGTAGGTGTGAAAGAAGTGACGGGCAGTTCCAGGGGACAAAGCTCAGAGCCCCAGGGCCCTTGCACAGTAAGAACCTCAGCAGCTGGGGCCCCACGTTGTCTGGGTGTAGTACTGGGCCCCTGAGGGGTGGATGTGTGGAAGCCATGATGCCCTTCTTATTCCTGACCCCTCCCCTCTGTTTTCGCTTGGATGTGTCCTACTAAAATTCCCTTCCCAGGCAAAGTTTCCGTCTCCGGGCTTGGCCCCAAAGTGAAATTCTTTGGAAACTTTCAGCTGCGTTCACTTAGCTATTGTTGAGGGGGAGAAGGTGGATGGGGTGGGTGGGATTTGGTTTGTGCTTCTGTTTGGTACCTGAAATACAAATCTAGAGGGAACCAGAACTTTCTCCTTGGCTGCTCGGGGACTCAGTTGGTGTAAGGCAGGCAGGTGTTATTGTGGAAACAGTTGAAGGCTGGTAGTGGGGACCCCTGATGATCCTAGTTATGGTTGGGATGAGTCCTGCAGCCAAGTTCCTTATCTCTCCGGAACCTGCATGCTAATTTCTAAAGCTTGATCTTTGGGAAGAAATGATTCTTTTCAAGTTCTGTATGCGTACGTAGCCCACGGGCTGACTGCTTGCTGTCTTGATTGAAGATTGTGACTTTTACTTGAAACAAGCTTAGCTTTCCTATGTGTGTGGCAGTCATTAGAAGGTTCTAGCTTCTACAGATGCCTGTTCGGCTCTTTCAGCCTCCAAATTATAATGGACCACATGGCTGGACCACAGACATCTCAGTGTGGCGTGATGGAAATCAGGCAGCTGGCCCGGGAGGAATGAGTCTCCCTCTGGTCACCCTTCCACTCTGGATTGCTTGGTTTCACTTGTGTTCTTTGTCAGGGATGAGCGGGTGGGATGAAGGGTATGATGTTTAATCCTCACATGTTGTTTGGTTTGGGAAATTAAAAACAAAACATTTCATTGATTTGGGTCCAGTCTATTTTTTCCAGGAAGTCAGGTTGTTGGTCTGGATTTAGCTGACTTTTTTTTTTTTTTAAACCCCAACACCAAAAAAAAAAAAGATCTAGTAATTAAAAAAAGATTTTCAAACTGATCTGTGTGTTCCTGTAGAAGGACTGTCTATGGGTAGATACTCTGAGGTGCAAGTTAGCTGAGTGGGGGTGACAGGAGAGCAATTGGAATTTCTAGGTCACCAGAAAGTTACATGGCTTTGACCCCACTTCTAAGACATTGAAATGTGCTGAGTAAGGACTTTTTAAATTCTTCCCTGGAGACCCCAAAAGCAAGAGGGTCCCCAGTGTCCTTGGAATTTGCTAGCAGAATAGAGGCAGAGGATGTGAAGGGAAGAGAGACCCACCCATGTGGTGAGTGCAGGAGACTGTAGACCCCCTCTACTGTGGAGAGGGACTCTTGTGTTTAGCGCTCCTTCCCCCCACCCCTCAGTTCCTGTAGCTTTCTCTCCATTCATATATATAAGTTTTATAATTAACTTAATTTCACATATCAGCCACGGATTCCCCCCCACCCCCCGTCTTCCCTCCTCCCATCCCCCAGCTCTCCCCCGCCATCCAACCCCCATTCCCACATCCTCCAAGGCAAGGTCTCCCCTGGGGAGTCAGCCCAGCCTGGTAGACTCAGCTGAGGCAGGTCCAATCCCTTCTTCCCTATACCAAGGCTGAGCGAAGTGTCTCAGCATAGGCCCTAGGCTCCAAAAAGCCAGCCCATGCACCAAGGACAGGTCCCGGTCTCCACTGCCTGAGGGCCTCCCAAACAGTTCAAGCTAATCAACTGTCCCACTTATCCAGAGGGTCCGGTCCAGTTCCATGGGGGCTCCTCAGCCATAGGTGGAGCTCCAGGACCCCAATCGGCGAGAGAGAGGAGAGATCGTATGAGCGAGAGATATTGAGACCATGATTGGAAAAAGCACAGGGACAACTACCCAAACAAGTGGAAATGCACGAACTTTCTCTCCATTCTTGCCTGGGCAGTCAATGGCTGGGATTATTCCAGGATCCCTTGCCCAAGGCCTTTTATGCCTTCAGGTTCCTCAGTCCTGCCCAGTTTCTGCTCTCTAGCACTCCCCCACCCTATGCTTGGTCCTCAATGGTCTTGTTTTCCTGTCAACAAACATGAGTTTCATTTTGATAGCAGAATGGCAGATATGGGGGACAGACTAAGGAGGACAGGCATTCTGGGGTGGCAGGCACCTCTCACATTTACCCCTCCCTACTAATTAAGCAGCTAGTGTGGGCAGGATTCCAGGTAGGGAAACTGAGTGTCATGGTTCAAATTCACCTTTGGAGAGATGAGAAGTAGGCATTGGAATCTAGTTTTGTCCGACTTCAAGGCCTGTGTCTTTCTCAGCATATTAAACCGTGTGCCATGGCCTGTAGTCATGAGCAGCCTCCATGTCTGTCATGGCCTCACAATGATTTCTGTAGGGTCTTGGGCTCTTATAATTCTTTCCTTTGTAGTTATTGTTATTTGTTTTTATTTATTTATTTATTTATTTATTTATTTATTTATTTATTTGGAAACAGGGTTTCTCTGTGTAGCTTTGGAGCCTGTCCTGGAACTCACTCTGTAGTCCAGGCTGGTCTCGAACTCACAGAGATCTGCCTGCCTCTGCTTCCCGAGTGCTGGGATTAAAGGGGTGCGCCACCACTGCCCAGCTATTTGTTTTTATTATATTAATAATTTCTTTTGATTTTGAAAGATGCTAAAACAAATAAATATTTATTACTTTTGCATTTTGGTGGGTCCTAAAAATAGTGTGGTCCTTAGGCAGTAAGTATGTGCTTAATGGCAGAGTCAGCCCCACTTCCTGTATCAGAATCCCCGAGTCTCTTCCAGAGTCCCCTGTACCTGGCTAAGAGTCACCCTCCATGTCCTCCCAAACTCTCAGCTCTGGCATTGGGAGACCAGATTTGCCACGGTCCTCACTCCCTCTCCTCGCCAGCTCTCAGTCTCAATAGGAAATTGACACCGGAAAGAAGAACCCACCTAGATGTTATAAAGTTGCCTTGGGCTCTCTCTCCTCCAGATCCAGGCTCTTTGATCCCACTGCCTCCCCTTTCTGTCTTGGCATTGGCTGTTTAAACCCTGCAGGGACCTGGGTTGCTCCTGCTTTCTCCGGGAGGAGGGGAGAGGCTGCTCTGGCAAGCTGTATATATGCAGCAGTGTGCCTCATGGTCTAAACGGGGAAGGATTGCCTTCTCCCAAGCTCAGCCTGACTTGGTCACATTGGGCCATGGTAGGAGGTTCCTGTAGCGTAGAGCTAAGTGGTTAACGACTGCTAGTCAAACTTCCAACTTGTCACTCTCTTCTCCCATTGTAGCCACGCAGGAGGATGGCTTCTAACTTGACCCTTGAGATTCTCACAGCCCTCTGAGCCGGAGCAGGACAAACCATCCCTGACCACCCCTCTGCTCCTTGCACTCCCAAGCCCATCCATACCTGGAACTTCCACACTCACGTGAGGTGAAAGCTCACACAACCCAGCCCAATAACTCATGAAGTCTTGTGGGCCCTCAGGACGTGTGGTGTGGTCCAGAAGGAAGAATGAATGTTGGGCTGGCATCTTGCCATGGTCCCGGAAAACCCTTGCTCTGTGGAGACTGAAGAGGCCAGAGGAAGCAGAAAACAGCCCAGTTCAATGCCTCTCTTGCCATACTTGAAGGGACACGCTGTCCTTGGTGTCCCCAGAGGACACCTGCTGTCCGTCTATTTCAGTTTGCTGACTCTAGTTATAAGAGCCTTGTTTATGTTTTAAAATAATCGGGCTATTAAGGCACGTGGCGGTGGTGGCCCTTTGTCACACATGGTTGACTCATAAGTTGAAAAGGAACAGAGTGTGCCATTAAAACCATTTGTGAGTAAATTGAGGTTATGTAAAGCAAATTGGAAAAGAGATGGATCCCTGAAATACAATAAGCTGATATTGATAGCTGGAGGAAAACATCAATAATTTCATACCCAAAATCCCCTTAGGACTTCTACTGTGATATGCACACTGAAGCCAGACTCTGTATGACTGACTCAGCCAGTTTCCCACAAGCTCTTGTACTCTGTAAATGGAGGGAAATGCCACGTGTGCTGAGGGCTGAAAGTTGTTACTTTGTAGTCCAGGCTGGACTGATCCAAGTTGGGGCACTCTCTTATCTGTCATTCCGACACTTCTGTCATCAGCTTGAAATTTAAGCCCTCTGGCACCCCCCTCGCTTGGAGGAAAAATGGAGAACATACCACACATCATGCTCGGCTGTTCCCCTAGAGGAATTGCGGTCCAGTCTCCTGAACCAATGAATTCAGCCCTAATGACTGAGCGTCTCCCATGTACCAGGCCCCTGCTAGGCACAGGAGTGAGTTGGCAAATCAGACAAGTGTGACTCTTGCAATCATGAGGGGTATAAAACACGTGTGTTTTTCTAAAATTTAAATAGTAAGAAAATAGCCTTTAGAGTTTATTGAAACATCAGGTAGAAGAATGTCTTCTAATTTGGCCCTAAGATTCTCACAGAGTTCTGCACCAGAATACCATACAGCCAGGAAAACTGACCCCAACTGTTCCTCTGCTCCTGTGACACAGCCCTGCCTGGAGCTTTTATGCACACAGCCCAGCTCACCATCTCTGAAGTCTTGGGAAATGTGTGTCTGCCTGTGGGATGTTTTGCTGCAGTCACAGAGGGAGCGTTAAGTACAATGAACGCTTTTTGTTTCATTGTTTGTTTGCTTTGTTTTTTTAGCCCAGTTTCTCTTAGCAGTTCTGATGTGGAAGTTTCTGAGTCTGATGTGTCTTATACTTAAGGACAAATTGTAGCATGAGTCTTAAAAGTTCTTATTTATAAAATCAAACCCGGGCCAGGTATTGGGGTGAACATTGGAAGGTCAGAGAGACAGAACAAACCACAACTAACCTCACCTGGCCAACTTCTCAGCTGATCTTGTTTCCTCAGACTGGATGCCCCGAGCCCTCATCCAGAATGGGTCTCAGCTGAACTGCTGCTCAAAAGCCTGAATGCTTAACCAGGCCAAATGCTTCTCCAGGCCAAATGCTTCTCCAGGCCAAATGCCTCTCCAGGGCAAATGCCTCTAGTTTCTGGTCCTCACGCTTTATATACCTTTCTGCTTTCTACCACCACTCCCTGGGATTAAAGGTGTGGCTTTCTGGAATTAAAGGTGTGTATCACCGTGCCTGGCCGTTTCCAATGTGGCCTTGAACTCACAGAGATCCAGAGGGATTTCTGTCTCTGGAATGCTAGGATTAAAGACGTATGCTACCACTGCCTAACCTCTGTGTTTAATATTGTGGCTGTCCTGTTCTCTGACCCCAGATAAGTTTATTAGCACACACAATATTTTGGGGAACACAATACCCCCACAACAAATCCCTTAAGTAGCCAAGAGCCTAGGAGTTTCTACACATGGCACAGGGTAGGGATTTGGAGAAGCGCGGGGGACACAGACTTGGCTACCAGTACACTATGTCCCTTGGAAACATCAAACACAACATTTTGATGTTTTCCATTGAGCAGCAGAGCTGGCCTAGGCAATCTGCACCCTGACAGTCCATGATGGGCACCTTAAAGGCAGCCAGTATGAAGTAGTTCAAGCATAGACCCTGAGTGCCTTCATGGGTTCACCTTGGTTTTGACTTCGAGCTGTCTTTGTATCACAGGTCTAGCCTCTCTGCCAGCTACTGTCCTTGACTGATCCAAGTTTCCTGTCATCTTCCAACTGCTTTGGAAACCGCAGCTAGATGGGTCCCAGCTGTTATGGCCTCTGGCACTTTCTGGATCCCTCTTATTGGAGAACCAAACCTATGACTCTAGTTCCTCCATCTGCCTTAGCACTCCACATGCCATGGGGACGAGTCTGGCCCCCACCAGATGGATGTGCTCATTGCACAAATATGTATGGCTGGCCTGGAGCATCACACATCCTTCCGGCTTCAGGAGGGAAGATTCCAAGGTCCCTTACTGCATGGAGTTTACATTCAAATGCCGAGGGAGAAGAGAGAGAAACATACACATGCGAATGTATACATATACTCTTGACTGTACACACACCTACGTACTTTGGTGCTAGTGAGTGATGCAAAGCAAATGAAACACAATTATGGGGAAGAGCATGGACAGAAGTATAGTTTAAGCTTGGGTGATCAGGACTTCAAACAGTCCTGCAAAGAGCAGGGGTATGAGCTGCTTCATCTAGGGGAAGAGTGAGGTACAGAGAAGGATATGCTAGAGCAAAGGCCCTGAGGTAGGGTGCTGGCTGGGTTCCAGAACAAAAGGGCCAGAGCTGCTGCACCCGTGTGAGTGAAGGGGAGAAGGGAAGTTGTAAGGTGGCCAGGGTGCAGAGGTCAGGCCATGAAGGCCCCCATGAGCAAGGAATTTAAGTGTGATGGGAGCCTTCAGGAGTATTAAATACAGGGGAAAATCCAATCTGATTAAAAGAATTCTCGCCGGGGCGATGGTGGTGGCGCACACCTTTAATCCCAGCACTCGGGAGGCAGAGGCAGGTGGATCTCTGTGAGTTTGAGGCCAGCCTGGGCTACAGGGTGAGTTCCAAGACAGGCTCCAAAGCTACACAGGGAAACCCTGTCTCGAAACACCCCCCCCCCCCAAAAAAAAGAATTCTCAACTATGCATAAGAGGCAAAAGTAAAGTAAATCTGAGTCCACTCAGGGACAGTTGTGGGGGATGCTGATGGTGTGGAAGATACGAGACGTTCTTGGGTCCAGGACCTATGGGTGTGGCATGGACCAGGTGTTAGTATCTGAAATGGCTTATGGCACAGGATGTGGACTCTGTACAGGGAAAGAATGAGAGCAGAGCTCTGTGAGTGAGGGAGGAGAGCGTGGAGAGGTGGCAAGCCTGGTCTAGCTCCTAGCTCTGCTTTTGCATACTTGCTTTGCTTGCCCAGGCTGTGCTCATCATGTGAGTTCCTTTTATGACTTCAGTGTTGGCTTTTCAATCTAGCAGCCTCCCATCTCCAAACCTACTCCTTTGCCCTGTGTAATCCTTTTCTTCTTGGATCAGTACTCTACTTTTGGGACTTGTCCCTCCTATCCCATTTTTTTTTAAACATCTGTCGGCCTCTCTTCATCCCCTAACCTGACAACCGCAGCTATTTCTTCCTTGACTACCCCTGGTCCCTTCCTGAGGATGAGTTCTGGCCTCCAGCATCCTTTCTACTGCTCCTTCTGTGGTGACCTAGGCAGCCTGGACTGGATTCCAGAGGCTCCCACATCCCTCCAGGCTGGTGTCTGGTGAACCCAGAAATGCCTTGCACATTCCCTCATATAGGATTCTTCACTACTTTTCTGCCTTCACTAGGGACTGCTTTCAGCCGTCAAGTGATGCCATACCCAGCAAAGGAATGGAGAATAATTCTGCCTTGGGTGAAGGTTTGGACATGTGAGAGTCAGGAGACAGGAGGAACACAGTGGACTATCTAAGGGGATGGCCCCAGAGCACGGTGGGTGATTACATCCAGATGTGTGAAGATACCTTACATGCAAGAGAATCAGGCTGGGCCCTTAAGAGGCCTTGGAGAGCTCCACCATGCAGCTCTGTGCCTGCTTTCCTCAGTTTGAGGTAGCTGCTGACCTTCTTTTCCTCCACTCTCTTTGCCTTGAGATCATTCCTCCCAACAAGCCTTGTCACTTAAGGGGGCCATTTCCTCAGGCACTGTGTGGCCATGCCATTATGCCCTGCCAGCTCATCATCCAGTCCTTTGGCGGTGGAGTTAGGGATGTGTCTCAAGCGAGTGCATAGAAGTCTTTTCTTGCTGTCTTTTTGATTGGAATGGAAAGAAAAGTAGCTGGCATTGAACCTGGAGGTAGGAGTCTGGGAGGCCCTGGGGGTTGTTTTCCAAGGGCTGTGGAGGGAGCCTTTCTCGTGAAAGGATGCTGGCTGCAGAGAGAAGCAGAGATGAACGATGTAGAGTATTCTGGCTTCTGTTGCTCCTGAGATTAGCAGCATCCCTCCTCTGTCCATAGTTTCCTTCTGTGAGTTGCTGGACCTCTCCTTGGTCCTGGTTGGTTTGAATGGGGTTTCTATTTCTGACTGGGTTAGTCAAGGTCCAGACTGAAAGTAGGCATCTCTGTGTGTGTCACGTGAGCATAGGGAACTGGCTTCATGGGGATGAGACAGCTGAAAAATCTAAATAGGAATGAATGAAGAAACTTCTAACATTCCTACATAGGGCCAGAGGGGCAACCGGGGAGGTAGCATCACTGGCAACCCAGATGGGGACACTTGGCACAAGCTGAAACCATGGCTGCCCTATGTCCTGGGAACTGCTGCCTGAGGAGCTTTCCAGAGCAGAATGATAGGCAGAAATAGTGCAATCTCCTTCCTTCAGCCTCAATCCGGTTGCCTACTGTACAAAGTTGTCCTGATGTCATATTACAAAGCAGTTTGGGTAATGTAGTCTTCTGCAGCATGAATCAGGTTAGCCAGGAGTCAGAGAGCAGGGAGTAATCAGGCCCATGACTGACATACAACAGCGAAGACTCGGGTTTGTTCTACAGAGTCTACTTTCAGTTACAAACCCAGGGAGCCAAGCCCTGGCCACAAACAACTGAACCCTTATCTGCAGCTCAAGCTCAGGGCCATACCTTGAAAGTGCTTTACAAAGGACCAGGACAGCAGCAATCACATTGACTGTCCCTGAGACCCTGAGAAATCTCTTTCCCTTGTAAGATGAACTGATTCTCTTACTCTGTGTTTTCATGTTATTATACCCAAATGGAGACTCCACAGGAAGTTGGATTTATTTCTCAGATTCTTTGGAACCATGGAGAGAAGCAGGCATAGCCCCAGGCTTCTTATCAATCAATTGATTCCAGATTGCCCTCCTAGGGGTCCACTGAATTCCAGCTGAAAGATTGACCAGAGCCCAGTGGCCACCTCAGGCAGCTCTCTTCTCTGTCTAGTCCCAACTTGTATTCCCAGCCTACCCTTGGGAGACCTAGAACAGGGTGTCCTGTTATCTAAAAGGGCAATAGAAGATTTTCAAATGAACGAAGAGCACACACTGAGTTTGAATAGAGAGTGGCTTTGCTGGTGATGTGGCAGGGGAGGGGCAGGGCAGGCTCATGTGAGGACTGATGGATTCCAGAGTGACTGGGATCGTTTGCTGGAGGCTGGCCTGGGTGGTGGTGTTTGAGGTCCACCAGAGCAGGGCAAAGAAGTTCCTGGGAACCTAATAGGGACAATTTGGGGTTTTGCAAACTATTGGCACCAGGACTCTCATACATATGTCGGGTCATGCAGCTTTCTATACGTCTATATTTTCAAGCAAATCAAAGGTTCTCTGAGCAAACCACAACGGGGTTGGATGGACTCAGGGCGGCAATCCCAAAGCCCCTGCTTTCCGGCACTGTAGGAGCCTGTGGTGACCCCTCCTGCTGGAGGCGGGGTTGCTGGGTCAGCTTTTGGCTCCTGCTGAGGACCGGTGCTGAAGTAGGCAGGCAGCCTGCTGGGCTGGGACCTTGATTTGACTTGCTGTGAAACAGGAGGAGGGTGTGGGCAGTTGGGTGCTTCAAGAAGAGAGGAGATTTTAACTTGAATTGAACCCCCACCTCTCTATGTCGGGCCTCAAGATAGAAATCTCTGTAGGAATGATCTGGGTGAGATGAGTGTGTTAGGAACCAGTCCTGATTCAATAGCAGTCCTTAGGAAAAGGGGAAACCCAGGCACACAGACGTTTAGAAGATGGACAAAGAGGAGATGATCTCTCTAAACAAGGAGAGAAGGTTGGCATATGTTCTTCCCTTAAAAATTTTGGAAAGAATCAACCTTGTGAATCTCTTAAATTTTGCAGTTCTTCTGTTTTTGTACGTGCATGTGGTATACATGTGTGTATGTGTTTGTGTGTGCACATGTGTGTGGAGGCCAGAGTCCAATGCCAGGTACCTTCTATGCTTCCTACCTTATTCTGAACCTAGAACTTGCTGATTGTCTAGACCGGCTGGACTGCAGAGACCCACTTGTCTCTACCTCTCCAGGACATGCTCATGTGTCCAGCTTTTTTTGTAAAAACATGGATTGAACTCATACCTTCATGCCAAGCCCTTTACCAACTGAGCCGTCTTCCCATTCCTGACCCTTCTTCCATTTTTTTTTTCCTGTTTCCCTGCCTCTGGAACTTTGATGAAGAAGCCCATGAAAATGAAAACTCTTGGTCTTCTCTCTTTTTCTCACTGTGGAGGGGTCAGGAGAATCCCTGTCCCCTTTCTGTGCCCCACCCCACTCCTGCATCTTAAAGCTTATCTCTGAGTTTTGTGTCGTTTCCACACAACACATTTATTGTCACCCGTGTGCTTTCAACTCTTCAAGTTTCTGTCTTGTTCCAGAGAAAAAGGGAAGATGTTCTTGGTGTCAAGGGTGAGCCTTGGAGGATACCTCCAGACAGGGAGGGAGAGGAAGTGAGGGGGTTGGTCAAAACAGAGGGATTTTTTTTTTCCATTTCTTTCCCAAAAATTTTGCTGGGAAATGAGTCTTGCAAACAGAGCAGTTCTATTTGAAGGCTGAGCTGATGGGAAATGATTTCCTATATCCTGGAGGGCTGGTTCCCAAACCTGGCTACATTCAAGTCTTTGGAGCACTTTGGTTTTCTACCCTCTTTTACATCAATGTGTCATGCCAAATGCTTTGTGGTGGCGGCAGTGGGATACCCTGTTCTTACAGATTTTCCTTAAATACAATAATGTGAGAAGAACTGAAAATCCCAGGATTCCCCTCTCCTCTTCATCCCTGGAACTATTCCCATTGCACCTCCTAATTCAGAATCTCCAAAGGTAGGGCCCAGGAATCTGCATTCTCTGCACATTTTCTGGGTGGTTCTCTGCAGCCAGAGGAGCAGGGTCACCAGTGGGTGGAACTACTGAGGTGGCTGTCAGGCCCTGCTTTGTGCTCTAAACTGTCTTACCCTTGGCAGGCCCTTTATTCTAGGGAGTGTGATGCCACTGATGGCTGGTGCTAGTCTTGGAGATGAGCTGAGGCCGAAGGGAAGCTGGGGCCTGCAGAGTTTCATGACCCAGCGACTGCTGGTGGCTGGAGCTGAGTGAACATTTGTGGAAAAGAGAAAGGCCAGACAGGGGAGAGAGAGGTCCTAGGCAGTGACTCCCTTGGGAGAGCATGGAGGATACCGTTCTGTTAGATCCGGGGATGAAAGAAGTCCCCCTCCCCCCACGCTTGTTCTAAGACAAAATTAGTAACTCCTTCTTCCTCACATTCTTTCCCATTAGTTGTGTTTTCAAGCTCTGTTCTTCCTTCCTTAGTTATGATCACAGGCAAGCCACCTTGAACCTCACCTTGCACCTCTACAGAGTGTGCCTACAACTATCTCTCTCACCTGCACCATCTTCAACGTCAAGGCTGACTGTCACACTCTCCTGGGCCCCACCCTTCTGTCCTGGTCCAGAACAAATCCTATTATATTTTTACCTTTTCCTGAAGGTCCCATTACAGTGTCCTTCAAATTGCAATTACTTGCTTCCAGACTATGAGCCCCAGAAAGACTGGATAAGCATTTCACCAAAGGCTGTGTTTCCAGTGTTTGTCCCATCCTAGTGATGGGCAAATGTGGTTTACATCGGTGAACTAAGACTCTGGGCAGAGTGGTCCAGGCTGTGGAGCTGTCTTGGCCTGATCCAGGCATGAATGGAGACATCACAGGGTCTCTATCTTGCTCTGGACCCAGGGGAGATACTGCTTCTAGTTCAATCCCTCCCAGGCAGCATGCCTTCTTCTATTTCAACCGACTCCCTAGGGCCAGCCTCCTCCTCTATCCCAGTTAGTTGTTACTTGAAGGGAGCGGACTTGGGTGCCTGTTTCAGAAGGCAAACATATAATTCAGGTCATGTCCGGTGCCATTTGGAAGGAAGATCAGCTTTCCCTAAGTGGAAACAGTGTGCTCTGAAAGTAATTATGGGTCGAAAAGCATGTTCTGGAGCAAAGCCCAGCATTTTAAAGCAAAGGTTACCCTTCCTGCCTTGTGGACAGCCCAGGAAGGACAAAGTCAACCCCATTTCACCCCAGTTATGGCCTAGTGGGCCTGCAACATCCAGGTATAACAGGCCAGATTGGCAATGAGTTATTGGCCATGGTGCCACATACCACCTGTCCCAGACCTTGGTTTCCAATAAACTCCTCAAGGTAATACCTTTCGATGCCAATACCTGAGAGAGTGGATACAGGTTCCTTGCTAGAAGAGATGGAGCCTTCAACAATTATTTCCCTCTTAGTTTCTTTCTTTCTTTTCTACTTCTTATAACATTGCTACTCAGAGCAAGGCTCTTTTCTTTTTTTACTAAGAAATTTTTATTCATTCCACATATCAACCACAGATTCCCACCCCCATGCCTCCTCCTGCCCCCCCCCCAGCCCACTCCATCCCATTCTCTGAAAAGGTATGGGCCTCTCACGGGGAGTCAGCAAAGCCCTGCACATTCAGCTGAGGCAGGTCCAAGCCCCTCCCCTCTGCATCAAGGCTGTGCAAGGTGTCCCACCATAGGCAATGGGCTCCAAAAAGCCAGTTCATGCACCAGGGATGGATCCTATTCCCACTGTCAGGGGCCCCTCAAACAGACCAAGCTACACAACTGTCTCACTTATGCAAAGGGCCCAGTCCAGTCCCATGCAGGCTCCACAGCTATTGGTCCACAGTTCATGAATTCCCACTAGCTTGGTTTGGTTGTCTCTGTAGGTTTCCCCATCATAATCTTGATGCCCCTTACTCATAGAATCCCTCTTCCCTCTCTCCGACTGGACTCCTGGAACTTGGCCTGGCACTTGGCCATGGCTCTCTGCATCTGTTTCCACCAGTTACTGGGTGAAGGCTCTATGATGACAGTTAGGGCATTCACCAGTCTGATCACGGGAGTAGACCAGCTCAGATACCCCCTCCACCACTACTAGTAGTCTAAGCTGGGGTCATCCCTGTGGATTCCTGGGACCTTCCCTTGTAACACGTTTCTCCCTGTCCCCATGATGTCTCCCTCTATCAAGATACCTCCTTCACTGCTCTCCCACTCCACCCCTGTTCCAGCTCCACCATCCCATTCCCTCATGCTCCCATCTCCTATCCCCTACCCTTCATTGTTCTCCCTTCACCCCTAGTTTACTCAGGAGATCTCATCCATTTTCCCTTCCCAGGCCGATCCATGTGTCCCTCTTAGGGTCCTTCTTGTTACCTAGCTTCTGTATTTCTAGTACCCATTTATGAGTGAGTACATACCAAGTTTGTCATTCTGAGTCTGGGTTACCTCACTCAGGATGATATTTTTTAGTTCTATCATTTACCTGCAAATTTCATGATGTCATTGTTTTTTTTTTTTTTTTTTACTGCTGAGTAGTACTCTATTGTGTAGATGTACCACATTTTCTTAATCCATTCTTCAGTTGAGGGGCATCTAGGTTGTTTCCAGGTTCTGGCTATTATGAATAATGCTACTATGAACATAGTTGAGCAAGTGTCCTTGTGGTATGATTGAGCATTCCTTGGGTATATGCCTAAGAGTGGTATAGCTGGGTCCTGAAGTAGATTGATTCCCAATTTTCTGAGAAAACGCCATACTGATTTCCACAGTGGCTGTACAAGTTTGCACTCCCACCATCAGTGGAGGAGGGTTCCTCTTGTTCCACATCCTCTCCAACATAGACTGTCATCAGTGTTTTTGATCTTAGCCATTCTGACAGGTATAAGATGGTATCTCAGAGTTGTTTTAATTTGCATTTCCCTGATGACTAAGGATGTTGAGCAATTCCTTAAATGTCTTTTGGCCATTTGAGATTCTTCTGTTGAGAATTCTCCATTTAGCTCTGTAGCTCATTTTTAAAAATTGGATTGTTTGGTATTTTGATGTCTAGTTTCTTGAGTTTGTTATATATTTTGGAGATCAGCCCTCTGTCAGATGTGGGGCTGGTGAAGATCTTTTCCCATTCTGTAGGCTGTCTTTTTGTCTTATTTACTGTGCCTTTTGCCTTACAGAAGCTTCTCAGTTTCAGGAGGTCCTACTTATTGATTGTTGCTCTCAGTGGCTATGATACTGGTGTTATATTTAAGAAGTGGTCTCCTGTGCCAATGTGTTCAGGGCTACTTTCTACTTTCTCTTCTATCAGGTTCAGAGTAACTGGATTTATGTTGAGGTCTTTGATCTACTTGGACTTGAGTTTTGTGCATGGCAATAGATATGGAGCTATTTGCAGTCTTCTACATGTTGACATCCAGTTATGCCAGCACCATTTGTTGAAGATGCTTTCTTTTTTCCATTGTACAGTCTTGGCTTCTTTGTCAAAAATCAGGTGTTGATAGGTGTACAGATTAATGTCAGGGTCTTCAATCAATTCCATTGTTCCACATGTCAGTTTTTATACCAATACCAAGCTGTTTTATTACTATAGTTCTATAGTAGAGCTTGAGGTCAGGGATGGTGATGCCTCAAGAGGTTGCTTTATTGTACAGGATTGTTTTGGTTGTCCTGGGTTTCTTGTTTTCCATATGAAGTTGAGTATTGTTCTTTCGAGGTCTGTGAAGTATTGTGTTGGAATTTTGATGGGGATTGCTTGAATCTGTAGATTGCTTTTGGCAAGATTGCCATTTTTATTATGTTGGTTCTACCTATCCATGAGCATGGGAGATCTTTCTATTTTCTGATATCTTCTTCAATTTCTTTCTTCAAAGACTTAAAGTACTTGTCATACAGATCTTTCACTTGCTTAGTTAGAGTTACCCTAAGGTATTTTATATTATTTGTGGCTATTGTAAAGGGTTGTATTTCTCTGATTTCTTTTTCAGCCCGTTTATCATTTATATATAGTTTTTTTTTAGTTAATCTTGTATCCTGCCACATTGCTTATGGTGTTTATCAGCTGTAGGAGTTCCCTGGTAGAATTTTTGGGGTCACTTATGTATACTGTCATATAATCTACAAATAGGGAAAGTTTGACTTCTTCCTTTACAATTTAATCCCCTTGATTTCATTTTGTTGTCTTATTTCTCTAGCTAGAACTTCGAGTACTATATTAAATAGATATGGCATGAGTAGACAGCCTTGTCTTGTTCCTGATTTTAGTGAAATCACTTTAAGTTTCTCCCCATTTAGTTTGATGTTGGCTGTTGGCTTGCTGTAAATTGCCTTTGTTATGTTTAGGTATGTTCCTTGTATTCCTGATGTCTCCAAGACCTTTATCATGAAGGGGTGTTAGATTTTTGTCAAAGGCTTTTTCAGCATCTAATGAGATGATCATGTGGTTTTTTTCTTTCAGATTGTTTATATGGTGTATTACATTGACAGATTTTCGTATGTTGTGCCATCCATGCATCTCTGGGATGAAGTCTACTTGATCACGGTGGATGATTTTTTGATGTGTTCTTGGATTCGGTTTGCCAGTATTCTTTGAGTATTTTTGCATCAATGTTCATGAGGGAGATTGGTCTCTAATTCTTTTTCTTTGTTGCATCTTTGTGTGGTCTGGGTATCAGGGTAACTGTAGCTTCATAAAAAGAGTTTTGCAATGTTCCTTCTGTTTCTATTGTGTGGAACAGTTTGAAGAGTATTGGTATCAGCTCTTCTTTGACATTTTGGTAGAATTCTGTGCTGAAACCATCTGGTCCTGGGCTTTTTTTGGTTGGGAGAGCTTTATTGACAGTTTCTATTTCCTTAGGGTTTATGAGTCTACTTAAATTGTTTATCTGGTCTTGATTTAATTTTGGTATGTGGTACCTATCCAGAAAATTGTTCATTTCCTTTAGATTTCCACTTTTGTGCAGTACAGGTTTTTGAAGTATGACCTGATGATTCTCTGGATTTCCTCATTGTCTGTTGTTATCTCTCCCTTCTCATTTCTGATTTTGTTAATTTGGATGTTCTCTCTTTGCCTTTTGTTTAGTTTGGATAAGGGCTTGTCTATTTTGTCGATTTTCTCAAAGAACCAACTCTTTGTTTCATTGATTCTTTGAATTGTTTCCTTTGTTTCTATTTTATTGATTTCAGCACTCAATTTGATTATTTCCTGGTGTCTATTCCTCCTGGGTGAGTTTGCTTCTTTTTGTTCTAGAGCTTTAAGGTGTGCTGTTAAGTCACTAGTGTGAGATTTCTCCATCTTCTTTATGTGGGCATTTAGTGCTATGAATTTTCCTCTTAGCACTGCTTTCATAGTGTTCCATGTTTGGAACATTCATTTTCATTGAATTCTAGGAAGTCTTTAATTTCTTTCTTTATTTCTTCCTTGAACTATTGGTGATTCAGTTGAGCATTATTCAGTTTCCCTGAGATTGTAATTTTTGTTGTTGTTGAAATCTAACTTTAAGCCATGGTGGTACAATAAATTACAGGATATTATCCCAATTTTTTTTGTATCTGATGAGATTTGCTTTGTGACTGAGTATGTGGTTGATTTCCATGGGGTGCTAAGAAGATGGTATGTTCTTTTGTGTTGACGTGGAATGTTCCATAGATATCTGTTAAGTACATTTGAGTCATAACATCTATTAGATCCCTTATTTCTCTGTTAAATTTCTGTCTGGCAGACCTGTCCATTGGTGAGAGTGGGGTGTTGAAGTCTCCCACTACTGGTGTGTGGAGTTTGATGTGTGATTTAAGCTTTAGTAATGTTTCTTTTACATATGTGGGTGTCCTTGTATTTGGGGCATAAATGTTTAGAACTGAGACTTCATCTTGGTGATTTTTTTCCTGTGATGACTATGTAATGTCTTTCCCTATCTCTTTCGGTTGATTTTTGTTTGAAGTCTATTTTGTTAGATATTAAGATAGCTACACCAGCTTGCTTCTTAAGTCCATTTGATAGGAAAGTCTTTTCCCAGCCTTTTACTCTGAGGTAGTGTCTGTCTGTCTTGAGGTGTGTATCTTGTTTTCAGCAGAAGGAAGGATTCTGTTTTTGTATCCATTCTGTTAGCCTGTGTCTTTTATAGGCAAATTGAGTCCATTGATATTAAGGGATATTAATGACCAGTGATTGTTAATTCCTGTTATCTTTTGGTGGTAGTGTGTGTGTGTATTTTCCTTCTTTGGGATTTGCTGCTGTGATTTTATCTATTGCTTGTGTTTTTATGGGTACATCTAGCTTCCTTAGGTTGTATTTTTTCCTTCTGGTGCTTTCTGTAGGGCTGGATTTGTGGATAGGTATTGTTTAAGTCTGGTTTTATTATGGAGTATTTTGCTTACTCTGTCTATGGTGATTGAAAGTTTTGCTGGATATAGTAGTCTGGGCTGGCATCTGTGGTCTCTTACTGTCTGCATTATGTCTGTCCAGAAAGTTTTGAGAAGTTGGGTGTTATTCTAATGGGTCACTTGGCCTTTTTCCTTTGCTGCTCTTAATATTCTGTTTTTATTCTGTATGTTTAATGGTTTGATTATTATGTGGCTAGGGGACTTTTTTTTTGGGAGGGTCTAGTCTCTTTGCTCTTCTATAAGCTTCTTGTATCTTTATAGGTATTTCCTTCTTTATGTTGGGAAAGTTTTCTTCTATGATTTTGTTGAATATATTTTCTGTACCTTTGAGTTGGTATTCTTCTCCTATCCCTATTATTCTTAGGTTTGGTCTTTTCATAGTATCCCAAATTTCCTGGATGTTTTGTATAGTGGTATTTTATTTGTGCTGAAATGTGATTTTATTTGTATGTTAATAAATAAAGTTGCCTAGGGGTCAGAGCTATTAGCAAGCCATAGGGAAAGCCAGGGCGGTGGTGGTGCACGCCTTTAATCCCAGCACTTGGTAAGCAGAACTAGGTAGATCTCTGTGTGTTCAAGGATACAACCAGCATTGGAGACACACGCCTTTAATCTCAATACCAACCATAGAAGTCCTGGAGGTCTGTACAGACAGGCAGTGACGAGGCAGTCACGTAGTTGGGTTTACAACCAATGAGAAGGAAGAACAAGAACTCTTTATAAGGCAAACACACAGGAAGTAGCTCCCTTTTTGAAGAGGTCTCTTGGCGGGAGAGGCTAGCTGGCGGAAAGCGGGTAAGGCTCTTAGCTCTGACCTCTTGGGCTTTTATCTTTACATTGGCTCTGTGTCTCTTATTTAATAAGATGGTTGGTTACATCTACAGTTTTGTGTTATGACTTTTTTGGCTTTGGTATTTTCTTTGACTGACAAATCTATTTCCTCTATAGTATCTATATCCTCCACACCAGAGATTCTCTCTTCCATTTCTTGTATTCTGTTGGTTATGCTTGCATCTGTAGTTCCTGTTCATTTACTCACATTTTCCATTTCCAGCATTCTCTCTGTTTGTGTCTTCTTCATTGTTCCTATTTCAATTTTCAGGTCTTGAACTGTTTCCTTCACCTATTTAATTACCCTTTTTTGACTTTCTTGGCTTTTTTTAAGGGATTTATTGATTTCTTCCAATTTTTTGTTTGTCTTTTCCTCAATTTCTTTAAGGGAATTTTTCATTTCCTCTTTAAAGACGTCTATCATCTTCATAAAGTTATTTTTAAGGTTGCTTTCTTCTGCTGCTTCTACCTTGTGATGTTCCTGTCTTGCTGTCGTAGAACCACTAGGTTCTGGTGGTGCCATACTGCTCTTTATGTTGTTGTATGTATTTTTGTACTGGCAGACCCATCTCTTCCTCCAATAGGTACAAGAGGTGCCTGTGTCTGAGGGAGCTGCTCTTGGTCCACTCGGTGCTGGCTGTGTCTGTGCCTCAGGGAGCCACTCTTGGTCCAGTCAGAGTTCTTGGTCCTCTTGGTCTAATCAGAGCTGGTGGATTCTGTGTCTCAAGGAGCTGCTGAAGTTCCAGGCAGGCAGACAAGTGGATTTGGGGCAGGGAGTGGGTCTTGTAGATTACATAGTCTGGTCTGATGGGGGGGGGTGTTGGTGGGGATGCCTGCCCACAGGAGTCTTCCCTGTTGGCCTGCACCTGGGGCAGTGATGGGTGGGGGAAGGGAGGTACAGGTAGTGTCCCTGGGTCCTGGGTCCTAGAGACAAGACTCTCAGGCTAGGAGAGGAGACACCCACCACCCCTCTTAGTTTCTTTTATACCATGCAGAATTTAAACTACATGATCCTGTTGACAAAAACAGCGGTTTTTAACACCAATTATTTGTTTTTTTTTTAAACCCCAAAACGATAAAACAGCTGGGTGTGGTGGTATATACCTTTAATTCCAGCACTTGGGAGGCAAAGGCAGGTGGATCTCTATGACTTTGAGGGCAGCCTGGTTGCCATAGTTTCAGGCTAGCCAAAATGACGTAGTGAGACCCTGTCCCATGCCACCACCACCCACATACAACCTCTACAAAAACCTAACTCCCTATATGCGGGATAGTTTTATGTCAACTTGACAAAAACTAAAGTTGTCTGAGAGTAGGGAACCTCAATTAATAAAATGCCACCATACGATGGGACTGTAGGCAAGTCTGTATGGCATTTTCCAAATTAGTGATTGATAGAGGAGGGCCCAGTCCATTGTGGGTGGTACTATCCCTTGGCTGGTGTACCTAGGTTTTATAAGAAAGCAGGCTAAATAAGCCACAAGGAGCAAGCCAGTAAGCAACACTCCTCCATGGCCTCTGCATCAGCTCCTGCCTCCAGGTTCCTGCCCTGTGTGAGTTTCTGTCCTGACTTCCTTCAGTGATGAACAATGATAAGGAAGTATAAGTCAAATTAACCCTTTCCTCTCCAACTTGTCTTTTGGTAACGGTCATTTTGCTCTCCAGCATGCTTTTTCATCATAGCAATAGTAACACTAACTAGGACACCTCCATCCCAGAGCCACAGTGTCTGTTGATCTCTATGGTGCAAATATTTCCACCATGTTCAGTTCCAAGCTACAGTGTGACATCCTTGAGTACAGGCTTAGGAAAAGATGCACATGCCTGTTGAAAGCTGGGCTACTTCCTCACTCCTGCTAATTCTGACACCTGTAGGGTTCTTCTCTGTTAGCCGGAGGAGTCGGATCCAGTGTTCATCAGCTAAGCAGATGATACTTAGACACCCACTTTTACTTGGCTTCATTTTATAGGTCGAAACCCCCGTTCCCAAGGTGATTGTGTGAAGAGGTGGCGCTTCTGGGGTGAGGGCACTCTCACCAGACATCACATTTGCTCGGTGCCTTGATCTTGAGTTCCCAGGCCCTACAACTGTGAGCAATGAGTGCCTGCTGTTCATAAGCTGTCTGGTTTATTATGTTTGTTATCGTAGCCCAAAAGGAATGAGGGATCTTGGGAAATAAATGAATGAGACCTACCCCTGTCCTGAAGGAACACTGGGACCAGTTCAGC
>CABHPH010119851.1:0-19640 GCA_902168325.1 Peromyscus nudipes
CACACACACACACACACACACACACACACACACACACACACACACAAAATCTGTCTGTGGTTTGGCATTTTGGATCCTAGAAATTGCCTTGTTCTCTTTACCAGAAGTGTAAGGTGTCTGATCTGGTGCTGAGGATGCTGTTTGAGCACACTTGATAACATCAGATTGAATGGCCATCTGTCCAAATTCACATAGAAACGTCTTGAGTGTGAAGATTTTAGTTGGAGGTTCCTGTGAAGGGAGTTTCAGTAAATGTGGGGTCTAAGTAGAAGAACAAGTCGAATCAAACATCTGAGTCTCTCCTGATGGCATTTGCATCTTAAATGGCAGGACTTTCTAAACAGAGACATAGACTGATTTGCTGACAGTTCCCTGGCAGTGCTGATGAGACAGAATAGGAATACACTGGCCACTTCATACAAGACAGACTTCCTGAAGCAAAGGCATTTGTTATCTGCTAAGTGGCAGAATTGGTCAAGAATAAAGATAGGGGAGGAGTACTGGCTAGCTCAGCCACCCGACTGCTGCATAAGCACATTAACAACCTAAAAGTCCCGGGTTTCTCCTAGGTGCTACACTCATTTCCAGTTACCAATTACCTTCTGTCTGTCTGTCTGTGGGTGTTATCCCCACAGTTGTCCCTGTGGTATAATAGTGATACAAGACTGTTCTTTGGATTTTATCCCTCTTTGCTTTTGTTAGGTTCTGTACCCCATGTCCCATTTCTCATTTCTAATTTTGCCTTACAGACACTCTCGTAAGCGATGGGAACGCTTTGTCCACAGTGAAAACCAGCACCTTGTTAGCCCTGAGGCCTTGGATTTTCTGGACAAGCTCCTACGATATGACCACCAGTCACGGCTCACTGCAAGAGAGGCCATGGAGCATCCTTACTTCTGTGAGTCCACTTGTGTAGCCTTTCACTGCCCAGCAGACTAAATGAGGCAGAGGAGAATTTATGTAAGAGGTTCACCACAAGTTCCAAGTCAGATTGGACTACATAGTAAATTCCAATCCAGGCTGGGTTATAAAGTAAGAATCTATCCAAAAACAAAACAAAACAAAAAGAAATTGTCGCAAAGATTCTTGTCTATAGACATTTATTTTTCTATTTCCCATTGGCTGGTTTGACCTGGTTGAATATAATAGGTGTTGACCTGTTTCAACTCCACTAATCATTTGTTGGAGAGAGCCAGTGAGGTTTACAAGTCTTAACTATTGTATAAACCATTAAGGTTTATGGGTATATAGCCAAATATGCTTTTGTGAGGGAAATGATACTAACACCCACTCTAGACTCACCATGCTATTTGTTTCAACATTGGATTATTCCCTAAAGAATAGTGCAATGGTTTTCCAATTAGTCTGGTACCCTGTTGCCAAGTCCCCTATAACTAAAACCCGTATGCTGATTGCTATGAAGAGTAAAGTCTGTGCTTATAACACTAAGCTACACAGCAAATAGCTTTAGCCCACTCAGTCTCCTCCTGGTAGACCAATTGACTGATTATGAATTGCTGTCTTGGCCAGGTTAGATTGTATTATCTCCATTAAACATTCATTTAACTATCTTCATTTTGAATTTAGCTCTATAATGGATATTTACTTACCATCCTACCATTGTATTCAGACTTGGTTTTTAACCACAGGTCTGCAGGCCAGTTGTTTATTATGCACTATTTATTGGATTTATGGTGAAAGTAGTTGTCACTTTATGTTCTAGGAGTGATAAAGAGTATAAATTAAAGGTAAAGGTTGAAGGTAGCCACTCTTATTTCTCCCCAACTAGTTTAATACATCAAGCAAAACAAAACATAACCTTATTGCCTGTTTTCTAGACACTGTTGTGAAGGACCAGGCTCGAATGAGTTCATCTAACATGCCAGGGGGCAGTACACCTGTCAGCAGCGCCAATATGATGTCAGGTTGGTTGATTGGTAAATTCTCTTTTTAGAAAATTTAGAAGAAATTTACTGTTCTTAGTTTCAGTTCCTTCTTTGTGCTTTTCTTGTATACCTTTTCTTCTCTATAAAATGGTCGACATGGGTAGGTCTAAGAACATTGACATGCATTGTGTGGAAGCCAGAGGTCAGACTCAGCAATGGTTGTTAGGGAGCAATCCACTTTGTTTGTGGTTAAGAGTGTGTTTACCTGAGTGTATGCATGTGCACCACAACACAGGCTTTCTCCCTGGGACCCACCAGTTAACTGGCCAGACAGTGTGTTTACCTGAGTGTATGCACATGCACCACAACACAGGCTTTCTCCCTGGGACCCACCAATTAACTGGCCAGACAGCCCCAAGGATCTTTCTTCCCCACCTCCCCAACCCTAGATTTGCAATGGCGCACCCCTACATGCAGCTTTTTACGTGGGTTCTGGGGATCAAAAATTGGTCACTGGGTATATATAATCTGCTGCTAGATACTCTGGATATACTTGTAGTAAGTAGGATAGCAACATTGTCTCCCTTCAAAACTCCAGTATCCCTACAGAAAACTTCTTGCAGAGACTTGAATTCCCAACAAATCATGAAGAACAAAGAAATGTTTGTTTGTTTGTTATAATTGCTTTTTTGAAACAGGGTCTTGTAAGGCTCAAAGATATTTTTTACTATATATTCCTTTAAGCCTTTTATATTTTGAACCATGTATAAAAATCTCCCATATTCATAGTTTTACTTACTCATAATTTAAAAATACAATTTGTCTGGACCTTATCAAGAGAAAACATACTCATATAACTTTTGTTAGTTTTTGTTAAATTATTTTATGACTGTGCCTAGTTTATAAACTAATCTTTATTATATATATATATGTATATAGAAAAACATAGTGTGTGTGTGTATAAAATGTTGGGTCCTATCCATGGTTTCAGGCATCCTGGGGCCTTGGAACACATCCTCCACAGATAGGGGGCAGTCTTGTATTTGGAGGGGAGAGACAGAACTGGCTCATTGAGGGCAAGCTGACATGTAATTGTGATAGAAATGGAGAAGAAACCAAATGGAAATAGATTCCAAATCACAGTCATAATTTAGAGTCAAGAATTCACCTTTCTCCACTAAGTGACCATTGTAGATTGACAGTTGGCTGAAGTCCTGTCCTGTTCAGTATGGTAGAAACTGCCCACACAGCTATTTAATGAAAACTGAGTAAAAGTAGTATTGAGTCCCTGTCCTTGTAGCCACATTTCAAATGCCTGCTCACCACACGTCTAGGCAGAGGTCATCCTGTGAGAAGATGGGATGCAGAGCAGAGAGCTTCTAGACAGGCTACCGATGGTATCTGTGTGTAATTGTCAGTTAGCTGCCTGCTAAATTCATTGATTAGGACATGTTGTTTTAACTTGGATTTGTACAGATTAAACTTTGAAGTATGCCAAAAAATGTGACCAAGAGAAGTCATGAAGAAAGAATTTTGTGTTAACTTTTGGGAAAGTTTTATGGAACGTTTGTTGGCTACTATTGGTGTGCTTGGTGTCTCTGGCTTACTATTGGCTGTTCTTTCAGGGATCTCTTCAGTGCCAACCCCTTCACCCCTTGGACCTCTGGCAGGCTCACCAGTGATTGCTGCTGCCAACTCCCTTGGGATGCCTGTTCCAGCTGCCGCTGGCGCTCAGCAGTAATGACCCCCATCTATCTCCTGATGCCTAAGCAGAGGTGGGGAAGTCCACCCTCTCCTTGATGCAGCTTGCGCCTGGTTGGGAGGGGTGAGAACTCTTCAGAAGCACCGTGTCTGAACCGTTGCTTGTGGATTTAGTAGTTGAGTCATAAAAAAAAATTATAATAGGCTGATTTTCTTTTTTTTCCTTTTTTTTTTTTTTTTTTTTTTTTTAAAACTTGGACTTTTCATAACTCAGGGGATTCCCTGAAAAATTACCTGCAGGTGGAATATTTCATGGACAAAATTTTTTCTCCCCTTCCAAATTCAGTTCATCACCACTAAAGAACAAAGATAAACTGGCCTCAGTCCCAGCTGCTGCGTTTGGGTGGAGATTTCTTCCCCTTCCCACATTGCTCTCCCCACATTACTACACTCTTGGGGACTGGATCTCATACTCTTCCCCAGAGATTATAAAATGTAGCTTATCAAGGGAGGTGGGAAGGAAAGAGGCAAGGAGGACCCAGTCCATCCTGAACACTGCTCTGCTGGTCACTCCATCACCTTTCTCCAGGACTCGTCCATGGGTTACTCCAGCACTGGTGGAGGTGGATCTGTCTTAGTTACATCAAGATGTTTAGTCACCCGACTTGCAGACAGATCCTGAAGCTTCTTTTCTGAATGAATCATGTCTTACTGACCTAACCCTAAATCATTTTAATTTTAGTTTAGTTTGAATCTGTCATACTTTCCCTCCCGGGCTCCTGTTTTGGTCTTTCCCTTTTCATCTCCTGACATACTGTGCTTCATAGCTGGTAGGAGAGGGAAGGCAGAATCTTTTTCAGTTTTCTTTGACTTGGCCATTTTGAAGTCAGTTAGTTACTGGGCGTAATTTATTGCTTTTTAAAAAAGAAATACTGTCCATATAAGTTTCATGCTAGCACTCTTAAGAGCTAACGGGTGATGTGGCCACACTGGGTTCATTTTAAGCGTTGTACTTTTTTCTCCTACCCTCCCCTTTCTTCACATGCCATCTAGTGAGGAGACTGCTCTCAGAGTTGTAATTGTATCTGAGGCAGGAGCAGAGCCACTATCTTCAGTGAGCCAGAAATGGTAGACCTGTAATTGTGGGAAAGTATCAGTTCTCTTGTTACGGCCCTGCCATCCCTCGCTGTGTGTATATATATAATACTTTGTCCTTCATATGTGAAAGATCCAGTGTTGGAATTCTTTGGTGTAAATAAACGTTTGGTTTTATTTATCAAGGTTAGATTTAAGTTCCCTGTGTAAAGGTCTCGCTGGGTGGGTGTCTCACATTCAAACCTGAAGGGACTACAGCCCATACCATGGAGGCTTCCCAAGGCCCTCATTTTTATACACCCCTCATTCAACCCATGGTACTGGGCAGGGCAGAGAGGCCTTAAAAAAAAGCACCACAAGCCAAAGCGTCTCTGGGGATTAAGGATCCTTTGCCATAAAACTCATTCTGTGTCTCAGCATTGCAGGGATTGGGGATAGGACAAGTCGCCAGTTTGTGTGTTTGTGTGTGTGTATAAAGTGGACTTTCCACTGTAATCCAGCCACCTAAGTTTTATCAGGTGCTTCACTGAGGAAGCCTAGTTTTTTAAGCACAATAGCAAAACATCAGCTCTGTATTTTCTCCTGTTGTTTCAGTACAGTAGCTGCCTATGGGGACTAGGAAAAAATCTTCCAACATGTTTTAAGGCCTAAAATCTTAGTTCCCCATTCTCCTACCTTTATAGACTCATAAGCCTTTCTCACCTGGCATCATAGATAAAACATAATTGTTTGGGGAGTTGAATTTAATTAACTTACCTAACTTTATAACCCATCTTGGCTTTAGTGACTGTATCAAGGTGGTGGCTTTAGCGAATGTAATGATAAAGTAGAGGACGCTAATGCCTTTCTTAACCTTTCTCAACCTTAGGAAGAGCTAAAAGAAAACGTTCTGACTGCAGAGTGATTTTTCTTCTTTTTGGCCACTTGCAGTGACTATTTATTGTACTTGATTCTTGTTTGCCCTAGCGTGCTGTGGGGGTTACCATGTTGGATTTGTGCAGAGCCGAAAGCACCAGGTGTGCTAGAGATGCAGTTTGTGATTATGTTTGCACTGGATCGTGATTTGAACAAGACACTTAGACTGAATTCTTTCTTGTGAGGTGGAGAGGAAGGTTGTAGATCAGGACTCCACACCCTACTCACAGCTCAGAAGTCTAGGTGTGTTGGAGGCTGGTGTGGCTAACTGCAGATGCCTAGGCCTCCTCACACTCACCACACCTAGTACAAGAGCTGACGGTGAATGCAGAGGACTCTGAAGTGCACCTGAGGGCCTTTTAAAATAAATAGAAATGTAAAAGAGACAGGGAGTCACAGCAGAAATGTGCAGAGTTTTAAAAGACCTGGATGGGTGGGGGGTAGGGTGGGTCAGGGTTTACAGAGTAACAACTTCTGTGTTGTAAATTACCTCATCTGTACACCTTGTATTGGGACACTATTTCTCAGCACTTCCTGTGTCTGCATTGCTTAGATGGCGGGAAATAGATGCCAATATAAAACAGCTGTGTTGGCAGTTATTCTGAAAGTATATTTTAACTTTGTTTTAAGTGTGCCCTTCCCCCCTTTAAGTTTAAAGTCAGAATTCCTCTCTTTGATTTATTGGTTGTAATTGTATTGTAATTGGTATGACTAAGACATAACTGTGCTGGGAAGAAGTTGTGCCATGAAGGTCTTTAATTTTTTTTTAATAAAAAACATTTAAATAAATGAAATGTCCCTGCAGCCTGAGCAATATGCTTCTCCAACCGACACCGTGTGTGATAAGGGATGGCTTAGTTTTTGTGTGATTTGAACTTAATACTGGGTTGGTGGAGAAATTAGGTGGGAGAAATGGATATTGGTGAGAACTTTGAAGTCTGAGATTTTTGGCATTGAAGTACAGTGGAAGGGAGCATGACGGTTCTATTTCATTTATGTCCCTGTCACACACGTAGTTACTAGGCACATTCATATAACTTGTGAGTTAGTCTCATCTGTTAGATGGGGCCACTGTTCGCGGGGATGCAGTGAGAATGTGTTTGTGTCAGGGGTCTGGCACTTACCCAATCCCTCTGGTTAATGCTTGCTGTTCACTTTGTCAGCAGTTCACAGTACAGTTTGGAAGAGGCCCTTCCCTCTTCGGGTCCTCTGTATGTTTTAAGGAGGGAGAAATTAAATGAATTGTCTAATAAGGTCTTGCTCACTTCTAACACTGATTTTGCAGAACTTCTGAGTGGTACTTGATTTAAAAAGGCCCGTGGAAACAGTTTGTTTCAAGGGGGTAAATGTTGATGAACTGTGTATAATCCCTGTGGACAGTCAACCTTGAAGATAGTCCAGCCATGGAGGCTGTTCTGCAGTCTTAGAGACCTGGGCTGTGTGTGGGTGTGCTGGTGAACTTGTGGGAACATACTAGGCAGCTTAAATACAAGCTGCCATAAAGGGCTGACAAAGTGTGGAACAGGTAACTGACTTCTCAGTACCAGTGAAGTCCTCACAAACAGCAGAACCCATATGCTTCTCACTTAATCATAGGTGTAAGAACTGGAGAGTGCTGGTATCCTCAATTTCTCCTCTGCCTTAAATGTTCACTGCATAGGATTTTACAGCTCCAACTTGTTGGAGTTGAGATTATTGGGGATTGAGAAGCTAGGTTTAGATACAAGAAACTATCGTGTAATATAATTTAAATTGGTCATTTGAGCCGATCCTAAAAAATGTAGTTTTGTTGTCACTACAAATTTCCCCCAGCAAGTTTGAGTGGTTCTTCATAGTCATAGGTCCTTGCCTGCCTTCATGCTGGTGTTTTTCTCCTTAGTGTTGTAGTTTTTAGTCCCTGGTTGTGGGTGTGTGCTAAAGAGGCTGGCTGACTTCTAGGACCATTTCTCTCCTTTTTTGTTTTTCAAGACGGTTTCTCTGTGTAACAGTCCTGGTTGTCCTGGAACTCACTTTATAGCCAGGCTGGCCTTGAACTCAGAGATCTGCCTACCTCTGCCTACTTAGTGCCGGGATAAAGGCATGTACCACAGTACCCAGCCTAGATCCATTTCTTGGTTGAAGAAGAAGTAAAATTAACCAGAAGTCTTTGGGGTGACACTCACTTCCGTCCTCAGAATCGGGTCTGAAAACTTGGATCCTCATGTCTCACCCCTGTGGCATTTCCTTTCCTTGTTTCTACTGTTTCCTTTCTTTCTCTTGCCACGTGAACCTTCCTTGTATTATTTTATTGATTTAATTGTCCAACCCATGTGCAAGTCAGCTCCCTGGTGACCTTGTTTGTCTTACTAAAATGTAGGATTGAAGAGGACTGAATGGAATAACATGGTGTTTACTAAGTGACTGGTTCCTCGTTCCCTACCATCCTTCTCTCCCCTCCACACATGCAAGAAATGGAAGTATCATGACAAGGTGCATCTCAGAACCTTGTCCTTGCTTTGTAGCTGTAATTATAAGCCATAGACCAGACTGGATCAGTAGAACAAGAAAATGTTTGATGAGCCCAAGCAATAATCCTGACCAATTTAGAAGATTTAAATACAGAAATTTGGTTTTGATTTTTTTTGTTTTTGTTTTGTTTTTTTGGGGGGTGGGGGGCAGGGTCTCTACTTCTGGCTGTCTGGAACTGTTATGTTGACCAGGCTGGCCTTGAACTAACAGATCTACCTTCTGCCTGTGTGCTAGGATTAAAGTGGAGCACTGCCACACCTGTCTCAGAAACCTTTTGTTTTGTTTCTGTTTTTCGAAACATGGTTTCTCTGTGCTCTGTGTAGCTCTGGCTATCCTGGAACTTGCTTTATAGACCAGGCTGACCATCTGCCTCTGCCTCCCAAGTCCTGGGATTAAAGGCGTGTGCCACCACCGCCCAGCTCAGAAATCATTTTTTAATTCCTGTATATAATAATATAAAATGCAGTCTGTTCTCCAAATAAGATGGATACATAGAGAGTATCACAAGGTATTCTGGTTCTGGAAGCCCATCTTAATGTAGGCAAATAATTGATAGAATTTGTATCTTTCTTTGACACTGTGAGAAAGTTAACCACTTCCAAGAAGCAACCTAGCAGAACTGCAGATGATCTGCTTTTAAACCGATTTCTGTCTGGCTCTGTGAGTTGGGGATTAGTTATTTAACCTCTCTGAATCTTCATAAGTAATTTAAATTATTATTGTAAGACATTACCAATATGTACCAAGATTTAAAGAAAACTAAAGATCCAGGGAAGGGCAGCCACCCAAATTGAGTCTTAATTGCATGGGGATGGGGCCCTTGTTTACCCTCCCTGGTCATAAACACTTTTTGTCCCAGAATTATCAATACTTTCTTCATCTATTAAGACAGAAGTAAAAATACCTGCTGCATAACTCATATGTTCAGATTAGATGCTCAGTGTTAAGTGCTCACCGAAGTTTTAGGCTGTAGTAGACTTGGAGCAGATGATGGCTTCTTACTTTACTATGTAGCTGTACAGTTATGTATAATAAGGCATATATTGGAAGGCTGTAGGTCTGTGCATATGAAAAACTGTTTTCAGAAGGTGGAAACAACATCTTTGCTAGAAAAGAAAAAGTATTATTTAAGCGAGGCAGGCTTCCACCAAATCAGCCAGCTTTCTGATTTTCCCCAAATCTAGCACCACCCTTTGCTATTCCACTCTTCTCTTTGATCTTCTGTCACTCTGGCCATAGTCAGTGGGTTCTTCTTGACCACCATGAACTAGCCCTGCCCTGTGCCCTCCACATAGGCTCCTCCAGGATGGCTAGTCCATTTCTTAGAGGAGTGGCTGCAGGAATTGAGCATTTCGCAGTCAGCAGCATTTTTGCTTCTCTTGCTTTGACCAGAATTGTCTTGGCTCTAAGGAAAAGAAGGGGGAAAGGGAACAACAGCTTCCTAAACCACTCTGATTCTCAGCTATAAAATAGTTGTAGCAGAAACCTGGAAAGTGGTTCTTGAACTTCCAAAGGCCTAAACCCCTCATAGTGTCTCATGTAGTCAGTCCAGGCTGGCCTGGAACTCATTATGTAGCTGAGGTGACCTTGAACTCATGATCTTCCTGTTTCTACCTTCCAGGTGCTTATAGGCGGACTTTTCTTTCCTGTACACCAGTTCCCAAATAACAGACACAGAGACTTAATATTAATTATAAATGCTCAGACAATAGCTCAGGCTTATTACTAGCTGACTCTTAACATTTTAAATTAACTCATTTATATTAATCTACACTCTGCCACATGACGTTACCTCTCTTTCATCTTGAACCTCCTGTTTCTCTGCATGTCTGGCTGGCGATTCATGACTGCCCTTCTTCCAAGTGTCCTTAGTCTGGTTCTCCCTCCTAACTTTATCCTGTCCAGCTATTGGCCAGTTAGTTTCTTTATTAAACCAATCACAGTGACATATATTCACACAGTGCTGGTGTTAATCCCCTCCCCTTCCTCTTCACATCCCATTCTGTATATTCATATCCATTCCTTTCCCTGCTCCCCAGCAGGGGTTCATCTTTCTCTCCTGCTTTGACTGTCTTCCCAAAGTTTATATATTTTTAAACATTTATTTTTGCTTTAGTTTTTGAGGTAAGGCCTCACGCTGTAGCCCAGGTTGGCCTGGAACTTACTATGTAGCTCAGACAGACCTTGAGCTTGCCTATAATCATTTCTCAACTTCCAGTGCTGAGTTTACAGGTGTATATCTGGCCTGACTTTATTTCTATATAAGATGTCATTCAGCAAATATGTTGGTGTTCATGAGCGTGGGCCTATGCTAAACAGTTTGGAGTAAGAACTTAGATACAAGCTGTGTAGAAATATCAAATAGGAAAGTGAAAATCAAGGTCATATATGTGGAATAATTCCAACCCATCTGTTTTTTAATTTCTTAGAAAAAAATTGGGGATTGTAGCTCAGTATTGAAGCCTAGCATGCGTAAGGCTCTGGATTCTCTCTCTAGCACTGGAATAAAATAATCAGTTGATTAATTATGTATGAAAATTAAAGATTTCCAGTCAACATCATAGAAGGAACTGATTTGTGTAGGTACTTACTTTACTACAAATGCATACAGACACCACAATTTACTTTAAAATGGAAGGCCAGATTAAAGAAAGGGACATTCCCACTTTTCAAGGGAAGTTAGAATCTATACTGAAGAATAAGTACATACTGAAAACTAGGTACAAATGAGCCTCAGAGTGCCTTTCCAGGTAGAAACTGAAACAGTCCCCTGATGCTTGTAGAGGCCGCCTCTGTGGAAACATCTGGAAGAAAACAAACTATTAACCATAATTGCCTCTGGAAAATGGGTTTACAATAGCACAGGAAACCCTACCAGGAAAAAGCCCCGAACTATAAGGATCAGAACTATTCATGGCTTCTGTTTCCTGAGTGATGTATACAGCTGTGCTTTTAAGGAGTCCCTGAGCCCCTGCTTTGTCATCGAACTCTCTTTTGTTTTTGCTCCCGCTTTATAGTCTTGCATCCACATAGACTTGTAGGGCATTTGGTCTAGACTAGGTTCAGCCAAGCAGCTGTGCTTCAGGTTTAGCCTCTGCTGGATTGGGCATCTCCATTTGGATCAGATTCACGTTTGTTCCAGGTGGTTCCTTCTGAGTCACATGCTGAAACTAGCTGCCCGGGACATGTTATCCATGGTGGACTGCCGAAGCACAGAGGCCAGATGAAGTCACACAGGTATGTGCCACCCTGTTGGCCACAAGTCGTCAAGCCCATCATCGGTAAGACAAGGACGTATACACCTCATGTTGAGAGAACTGTTGGAAGTAATATGGCAAAGGACACGATCTATAGTCTTATAAGACAGTGAAGAACTGAGACCAGTAACACAACCAGTCATGCTATCTCAGCAGAAACTGAAGGCTGTCTAACCACTGATCACTCACTGAGGAGTATCCTAATCATACATAAGTTCCATCTATAGTCATCCCTTTGTATCTATGAAGGATTGATTCTAGAATGCACCCCCCGACCACCACCAGAATCTACCTACCTAGCCTTGAGTTCCTTCTGTAGAATGGCCTTGCAGTTTACCTCATACATTTCCCATACTTGTATGTCACATCTGTATAATGTCTAAATACAATGTAAATGTTATGTGGATAGTTATTGTACTTATTTAGGGGAAGATGACAGAAGTCCTTGTTCAATTCAGAACTAATATTTTTATTTTAGGAGATTTTTAATTCTCCATTGAGTGGGTATAGAACTCACAATTACAGAGGACCATTATATATGTCTTTATCAGAGAAATCCTTGTGCTTTTAGTTTGTTTTAAAAAGGTTTGTTTTTAATTACGTGTATGGGTATGTGCACATGAATGTGGGTGCCTACAGAGCCATTGGATCCTCTTGAGCTGGTGCTGCAGGGGATTGTGAGCCACCCAACGTGGGCACTAGAAATTGAACTCAGGTCCTCTAGAAGAGCAGTGTGAGAGCTCTTTGACTATTGAACCATCTCTGCCTTTTGTTTGTGTGTTTGTTTCTTGACAGGGTTTTAGCCCTTGCAGCAATCCTGCATCAGCCTCCTGAGTGCAAGGATTACAAGTGTGAGCCTCCACACCTGCCATAATTCTTGTTTTCCAACAATTGAAATCAGTTCCAAGTTTGAGGCTTCCTGTCCAGAACAACATGAAGTCCTGCTGCACAGAGAGCTTCTGCAGTCTAGGAGTGTTGTGTTTTGGGGGAAGTGGTTACAAGTGTTTGCACTTTGTAATTTTAGTTAAACAGTACATTATGATTGGCAAAATTGTAAGGGGTTCAGATGTTTAAAGATTTTAAAAATAAAATGGAAAACCCAAAAGAAATCCAAAAAATGAACCAACTCTAGGAGAATGGGGGGAAGTTAACATAAATCCATCACCTGGTCAGCTGTGAGAATTTGCAGCCATCATGGAGATAGTGAAGATTGGTCTGACCAAAATTAGAATGTCACAATAAAGAATTTGTGATGGGCAGTGTGGGTGT
Source organism: Peromyscus nudipes (assembly GCA_902168325.1). NCBI lineage: Eukaryota > Metazoa > Chordata > Mammalia > Rodentia > Cricetidae > Peromyscus > Peromyscus nudipes. The sequence goes on from CABHPH010119851.1 coordinate 12,632, forward strand.
AGTAGCGTCTGTAACAAGGTAAGCAGTTTAGAAGCACTCAACACTTTTTATGAGAAGTAAATAATAGCTAAAATTGAAAAAAACAATTCTTTATGCATGTTTTGGTATTTTTTATTGTTAACATAATAGAACTATGTACTTGTTACACTGTATTGCTCTGGTTAAAACATAAACTAAATTTTAATAAATGGATATTTATTTTGAATACATTCTTTTCTACCATTCCAACTGCCAAATTCCTTGTGCAGGCCACCATCCTGGTGCCTCAGTTATCACAACTAACACTCTTATGCCATCCTGTTTCTCTTGATTCCAGATTGGTCCTAAATTTTCTAGTCAGAGAACTCATTGAGAAACAAGTCTTGATTTTTTTCTTCAAAGCTTATCAAAGTTTCCCAATTGCACACAGTTTCTGCTATCTCCCAATATATTCCCCCTTCTTGTAGACAGTGCCCCACTTGAAGGGTGGGAGAGATGACCAGCTTTCTCTTCTGGGACTTGGGTAATATGTCTGAGAAACAGGCACATGAGAAGTCCTATGGAGATCAGTGGTCAAAGGTAAAGAGAGACAAGCATGATGTAGAAGCAGAGATAGCCAGTGATTGACAGCTAAAGTGAATACAGGTGAAAGATGGGCCCTGGCACTGCAAGGCTTACCCAGACTGTTGATGTTTTCATTACAACCACACCAAAACCAGAATGTCTCTTTAAAAGTCTGTTAGAAGGGAACAGCAACTACTATGAGAGAGAGAGAAAGTCACTCTCCTTTGTCTCCTACCACACAAAAGCCCAAAATTGGAAGGTAGGGTACCACGTACTCACTCAACTGGAAGAAAACAAAAACCACCCCTCAGTAGGGACAAATGTGTACTGGGTCTAGAACTCCAGCTACAGTGGAGCAGGAGCACTAAGCAAGCCACACCTCAAGTCCCAGGGACACAGTGCCTGAAGAAGACAGGTGGCCTTAGTGCTCTAGACCCTATCTGTGCTAAGCGAATGAGCATTGAGTGATATGTACTAATAGCAGTACTGAGAAGGACAAGGGCATAGAAAGCCTCTGAGGAAGATGCCAACGGAAGACAAAAGCACAATAAGAGAAAAATCACTCTGCACGCCAAGTCAACAATGGCAGAAGAATTTGAAGCTTGTGCATGTAGTTTGACCTCAGCAACAATAAACTGACCTGGCCCAACTCAGCTGCTGCAGTAAAGGCCTAGCAGAAGGAAAGGCATGCCTAATTCCATGCCTGAAAACCCTTATCTTTGAATTTCTGCTGTCCTGCGTGAGATACCCAACTTCTACTAACACTTTAGACAATAGATATGTGGTGCACTTCCAAGAAGCAATCTTGCACAATTAGACTGATGTCACATGCTGGAGCTAATAAATAATGAACTAAAGGGTGATATGATAGAGCAATTGAAGAAATCAACATGTAAAGGTGTAGAGACAGGGTAGGAGTATAACTCAGTGGTTGTAAACTCCACCCACCCACCCAGTTCATGCCTACCAGGACACTTGAGGTTTTCCTGTAGACAGGTAAGGTGATTCAGCAGGTTAAAGGCACACCTATTGACAAAATTGAGTCCTATCCCCAGGACTCAAGGCGGAAAGAACTAGCTCCACCCACTGTCTGACATGCATACCTACAAAGAAATAGAATTAGCAGATTCTGAGTTTAGAAAAGAAAGAGAAAAAGGGCACTGAGATGGTCCACCCTGTTAAGTACATTTTGTGCAAGGCTAACAGCCAGAGTTTGATCCCCTGGATCCACATGAAGGGAGGAGAGAACCAGCTTTACATATTGTCATCTGATCTCTATATGCATGTGCCCACGCACCCTACACACAGTAACAAGCCAGATTTAGTGGCAAACCCCTTTAATTACAGAACTTGGGAGGCAGAGGCAGGCAAAACAGGGCTACAGAATGAGACCTTGTCTCAATAAATACATACTAGGAGTTGAAAAGATGGCTCAGTGGTTAAGAGCACTCACTGCTCCTGCAGAGGAACAGGTTGGTTCCCAGCACCCACATGACAATTCACAACCTCCAGTTCCATGGCTTCAGAACCCTCTTCTGGCTTATGAGGGCTCCTGTACACACGTGATGCACATAAACATGGAGGAATAAAGGAATAAATACAAAAATACTAAAAGATTGAGACATTAGAGAATAAGTTTATGCATAGATACCACTAGGCAGATCACATTTAAGTTGCTGAAATGCATTTCTTTCCTAGTTTAGTAAATGATGGCAAGTGCTTTTACCCACCGAACCGTCCTCAGCCCTCCCTGAATTTTGAGAACCCTCTCTCCAGGAGGGAATGTTCTCCTTTGGAGGAAATGGCTATGTAACAGTCAGTCACCAAGCAGCTACTCCTTTACTTGCACTTTACCATCTTTCCCTTTGCCATGAGAGCCAGACATTGCCTTGTTTTACAGTGGTAGAGAGTTGGCTTTAACCTCAGAATGACCACAAAGTTATGGTGCTAGGGGAGAGAGGAATCACTAACAGATCGCCACTGAAGGCAGGAATCCAGAACTGGCTGGCTCACTGACCAGCACAGTCATGAAAGCTATGACCCAAATTGCTTAAGCAGGTTAGTCCCAAATGGGATGACATCATTCTCCGAATTTCCCACTGGGATGACTTAATTCTCTGTGAGTACAAAGCATCTATTATGCTCGGTGATGATTTTGATAAGATGAGTCAGACTGAACTTCCAGTGTTAGTATTTATTTATTTGCAATAGAGATAATCAAATCTAGGGCCTTGGTATGTAGCACTGAGCTACATCTTCAGCCCCTGTTAATATCCTTGCATTATGGAACCTACGTAAGTGTAATACTTTAGATTCTTAGTAAGTTTTATATAATTTTAGGGCTAGAGATGTAGTTCAGTTGGTACAGTACTTGTCTAGCATGCATGAAGTCCTGAGTTTTAAGTCCTATCACCCCTTAAACTGGGCATAGTAGTAATACTTGTAATTCCAGCACTCAGGAGGATCAGAAGTTCAAAGTTAACTTCAGTTAGCAGCTAGTTCAAGGCCAGGATGTCTCCAAATTTAAGAAAAACAGGTGGAGGAATGGTTCAGTGGGTAAAAGTGCTTACCAGCAAGTCTAATTGCCTGAGTTGGATTTGATTCCCAGGACACATGTGATAGAAGGAGAGAACTGACCCAAAAGTTGGCCTCTGGCCTCTGCACACTATGGCATTCCCACGCCCACACACATACACACTAAATATATGTAATAAACGTATTTTGAGTGTGACTATTTTGCTTGCATTATGTTTGTATACCACATGCATACCTGGAATCCAAAAGAGAGCATCAGATACTCTGGAACTGGAGTTAGTTATGAGCCACGTGTAGATAATGGGAATTGAATCCTCTGCAAAAGCAACAAGTAAGTACTGCTGAGCCATTTCTCCACCGCCCCACAAAAAAAATTATTTATTTGACAGTTAAACCATGTGGCCCTGGTTGACCTAGAACTCAGAGATCTACTTGCTTCTACTTCGAGAGTGTTAGGGTTAAAGGCTTGTGCCACCATGCCTGGCCAGTAACAGATTATACTTATGTTTCAGTGACAAATGTGAATTTAAATAATTTGGACTTGTGATTTTTAAGTTGTAATCTTAAACTTATATTAACACATGTAAAAGATTTCATGAGGGCCCTGAGCAGAGCTCAGTGGTAGAACACTTGCCTAGCTTGGGCAAGGCCCCGAATTCTTCCTCTATACACAAAAGAAGTAAATAAATAACCAACCAACTTCATTCCCTTTTGGCCACAACCTATCTCTAGCAATTCAACAAATTAACAAACACAAAAGGACACCTGATACACGGTCTCTAGGACCCTTAGAAAACATTGGAATGGGTCCTGTTCAAAAAGAATTGCCCTAAAATGTCACTGTGGGAAAACTGGAAGTCTGCAGTGTTACCTGTTGGCATTGTTGCAAACAACAACTATTTGCTGAGAGAATGTGTGTCTATTGAGTGCATTAAGCATTCTAGGGCTCTAAAGTGAGCAAAGGAAATGATTAGACAAAGGACGTCAGAGAGGAAGGAACCCGCTCAGCTGCATCACCAACCTGATCCACCCAGGAAACCCATTTTGTGGAAACACAAGGAACCAAAGCTGCTGGAACACAACCCCTGAAAATTAATTCATGGCTTTAATAAGTGTAGAAAAATAAAAGGTCTCTAGACCCTAAAAATGTTCTTGTAACTGCATAGAAGTATATGGTGTCTTGGCTCCAAAAGAAACATTTCTTGTGTGTATGTTTTTTTTAATATTTACTTTCTTTTAAATTGTGTAGTCTGGTGGTGGTGGTGCATGCCTTTAATCCCAGCACATGGGAATCAAGAGGCAGGTGGATCTCCATAAATTTGAGGCCAGCCTGGTCTATAGAGTGAGTTCCAGGACAGCCAGGGCAGTTACACAGAGGAGGGTTGGGTTGGGTTGGGAGTCGCTCCTTGTGGGTGCTAAGAACCAAACGGGTTCTCTGCAAGAGCAGTAGAAGCTCTTAACTGTTTAGCTGTCTCACCAGCCCCCAAAGCAACCTTCAAAACAAATGTGTCCTGTAGCTGAAAGTTTCTCTAGTTCTGCCCGGTCCCATGGTTCCACAGCCACTTATAAAATAATCACTCAGAGGCGTAATATTAATTACAAACTGTATGGCCTATGGCTCAAGTTTCTTGCTAGCTAGCTCTTATAACTTAACCCATTTCTATTAATCTATGTATCGCCACGTGTTCTGTGGCTTTACCTGTGTCCCATTACATGTTGCTCCTTGGACAGCGGGCTGATGGCTCTCCTTCCCCCACTCTAGCCTTCTCTCTGTATCTCTGCTTGGATTTCCTGCCTGCCTCCAAGCTGCCTTGCTGTAGGCCAAAGCTGCTTTATTTATTAGCCAATGGGAGCAACACATATATTCACAGCATACAGAAAGACATCCCACAGCACTTCCCTTTTTCTGTTTAATCAAAAAGGAATGTTTTTAACTTTAACAGTGAAATTATATATAACAAAATAGTTATCAAGCAAGAATTACAGTTATATAGTCTATTTGTATTTGCCAAAATTAAAGAAAATATTCTATCTGTTCTATTTTTGTGAGTCTAAAGTTTCATATCTAATTTACCTTTTATCGTAACCAAGGAAAACTATAATTATAATGATCTAGTCTTCAACTCAATCAAAGAGTTCAGAAGGATATAATATTACCTAAGTAAACAGGAAGTGCATTGTAAGCCACTTCCAGAATTCTAGAAATGACAAAGACATCTGGCTGCCTGGACAGTCACCCACAGTTCCTCTGCAACATTGGGGCATCCATCTTCAGCCTGCAGACCTAAAGTCTCTGGCAGACTTTTTTGTGAAGCAAGAAATTTGAAGCATTGTCTCGCCTATTGGCAAAGTTCATCAGTTGATTCTCCCTATGTCCTGCAGAATGTCTGGCTGTCTCCTCTGTGAAGCAGGAACCTGAAGGACCATCTCATCTTGCAAAGTTCAGTCGTCACCTTCCTATGGGTCCTGCATGTCCAGTTTATATAGCATCCTGTCAAACAGTCGAGGCAAGGGCACTTTTTTGCCCAGTGGCTAACTTTTGCCACAAAGAAAGCAAACTCCATAATGACTTTCTTCAATGCCCATCATCCTCTTTGAAGTAATTGGTGTTGCCAGGAGAAGTGTCTTACTGTCCAGAAAAATATAAGTTTTTAAAACATTTTAAATGCCACATTCTGTAGGTCTTTGAAGTGTTTGAAGATTACCTACCTAATTGAAATATATCTATGTATATCTAGACAACTAACATGACTGTAAGTTTTATTATCATAGATGACTAATCTGTATTTTTAATTATATATTACAATTTTAAATGAGTTTAATAAACATAATACCTTAAACAAGAGTAGAAATATATATATAGTATAACAAAATTAACTTTAAATTTGTATCAATAAAGCAAAATACATATTAATGTAAAATATGTAAGACTAGTAGTTGTTTTTTGGATTAAAATAGATTCAATAATCTACCCTTTTATCCTATCATTTCTATATCATATACCCCTTTCTTCTTTTAGAAAGAGATTGACTGTGACCAATAACAATTTGTAACCAACCCCCTAAACAAAGACAAACATCCATAATCCATTTTGGGGGAATGTAAGCATAGTTTCTAGGCTACTTCTTGCTGATTGGGGGCACTGTTAATCTTATGGGAACCCTGTGAAAATTTAGGATTATGTTCAAGTCCTGACTGGAGTAGTCCGTGAGGCTGAATCATCTCAGTCAGTTGCCTTGAAGCTGTTCTGGATGTTGGATCATCTGGAGAACTCTCGGGGTATTCCTTGATCACACCATATTAACCTGGAAGGAATCCACAGCTTCTCATCTTCTGTGGAAACAAAAGCAGAACCTCTTTACCAAAGCAACATATCCTTAGACTCAAATTTTGAAGTCAAGATAGCTTTAAAATTAATAATAATAAAAAATAAATAAATAAATAATTTTAAAAATTCTAAAGACAACACACAAAAATACAGTATCTAGACTCTGTGTAATTTCCATCTTTACATGGATTATTGCATTTTTTATATTACTTTTACTATCTTTAAATATTTTATTTTATTTTATTTTATTTATTTATTTATTTTTGGTTTTTCGAGACAGGGTTTCTCTGTGTAGCTTTGCGCCTTTCCTGGAACTCACTTGGTAGCCCAGGCTGGCCTCGAACTCACAGAGATCCGCCTGGCTCTGCCTCCTGAGTGCTGGGATTAAAGGCGAGCGCCACCACCGCCCGGCTAAATATTTTATTTTTTAAAACTATTTATTTCTTTATATAACTGTCTATATTCCTTTTCTTATTGGACCCAAATGTAGTCAGAAGTTTTCCTGTGTCCTGCCCAGTCCCGCAGCTGCTTGGTCTCAAGTAAACACACAGAGGCTTGCATATATATATATATATATGTATATGTATATATATATATATATAT